>MEHQ01000390.1:0-143413 GCA_008828725.1 Saccharina japonica
GAGGTACGTGCGTACGTATCATACGTACGTACTGTACGAGGCGAGGTGGGAGAAAGGGTTGTGTTTTTCTTTTTGTTTTTGTTGTTCTTGTTGTTGTTGTTGGTAGTGCAGGCTTAGCCATAGTTACTGGGTGTAGTTGTACCATGGTGATCGTTGGCGCGGTAGCCAAAACACTATTTTGTTGTGAGCGAGGTGCAGAGAGTCACAAGATGTACTTCGTATACACATCAAGTGGGGGCATGTGCTAGGTACCCTTATCGTTGCAATAGCTAGTAACAATGCGCGCTTTGGTCTGAGCACTACAAGTATAGCGAATACTGCCATACGTGTCAAGCAGCATGGCATGCTGCAGAGAGTTTTTACCCGCCGCCGCAGAAAATAAAATGATCCGTTTTTTGTATATTGTTCGAATTTTATTGTCATTATCGTGTTTTGAGTCGTTGGAGAGAGATATTCTTCTTCACGGCTAGGTAGCTGTATCGCAGCTTTCTGCAACCCCCGAAGTATCTCGACCACTGAATTCTACGGTCCTTCTCCCCCCACTACAATATCGTCCGGGTTCCTAACTAGTACGGCGTACAGTTGTCTCGCATGACCAAGCCTTCGAATGGTACGGTAATATATGACTCCTCCAACACCGAGGTAATGTGATGTAATGTGATACTACTGTTTACGGTACTCGTAGTTATAATCTACCCCAAATGGTTCCATGTCCCCGGCTGTTACCACAACGATACGAGGAAAGGGAGGCCATGGTCGGGAAACGTGGAAAGCATGACACAAACTCCGACCGCCCTGACAATCTCGGCACACGACCATCGTTCCAGGCCGCGTGCACACAGTACCAAACGTTTCCTGATCACACGTATGGCCCTAAGAACGCGCCCCTACCTTGTCGGGCCTGTTTCCCTCGCGTAAACGCCACGTCACCCCGGGCGAGGCAGCGCACGGCGTGCACCACCTCCGAATCGGCGGCCAACAGTTCGTCTGATCGCACCACCAGGAGGTACCTCAGACATAAACACAGTCACAGAAACCTCTCCAGGTCCCGCGAGGGCGTGACGGTTTCATCAAAAACAAGCATACAGAACATAACCGGTAGGCGGACCCGTCGAGCCGTTCCTGCCACTACGTGGGCTTGTACGATATCTCTGAACGCCCACGACACCAGGAAGCCGTGACCGGTAGCTCCCACTCTACGTGCACTCGATATAACTACTGCACCGTCGACAAATTTCTGGAAATTGTATTCGACGCGCAACACCACAAGGCGAGCCCGATCAACAATCAGGCTTCGCAACTATCCGAGTCACTCGACGCCGAAACAGAAAACAAAGCTCCTGATGATCCATCAACAAGCGAAACGTACTCCGTAATGGGCGACCAGACGCGTACGTGCACCAAGCCGAGCTCGGAACTGAACCACCACCACCCTGGAGGTTACGATGTAGGTACAGAGACCCCCCCCCCCCAGGTGCTGCTCCTGGCCTTGGCTCCGCCGCCGACTGACGGAGCCCGCTCCCCCTATTCGAGCGCGCAAGGCGCGGCCGTAGGAATTTTTGGCGTCCGAGCCGGCAGCCGCGACCCTCTATCCACGCGTAACAGTCGCCGATCAGATTGTAGCTTGCGTACACACCCGCTGCCCGTGACACCAGCGAAAACGCTCCGTGGGTGCAGGCGGCAGCAACAAGGCGGGGGGGTGTGGGAGGGGGTCACCGACGTATGTTCAACGGTGTGAGGTGGCATGAGTGGATCTGCACCTTCCGCACCCACAGCGTTTCAGGCTTCGCCTAGTGTGCGTGCAATGTGCTGCAACGATCCGATGTGTGTCTGTACAAGATAACAGTCTGTCATCCACCAAAACAAATATGTAAATACATTTTTAGTACATATCTCGTTATAGTAGTGTGCCACCCTACAAGGGTTGACAATGTGATTCTCTAGCAGCTGCCTAGCCTCATCACTCACCACACTTCCCCAGTTTCAGTACAACAAAAGAACTACTGTACGTATGCGTACCTACTACTGCCTTCTACTCGAAATTAACGCACCAGTATTATAATGTTGTTTCACCGCAGCATGAGTAAGCACAACATTGGCAGCAAAACGGCCACCCGTAAGTACCAGCACCAAAGGGCTGTCGTAATACCAATAAGAGGCTTGCGACATGAGCAGCGTAGAAACATCCCCAATTCACTGAACATGGGGCTTTCTTCGATGCCGCAGCTGCCTATCACTACTCTCCTCGTGTGTTTCCATACATTAGGTAACGAGGGGTAGACAAACGCAACACACCTAAGTACACATCGGGCACCGTGTGGTCTGTTGGCGTTTTGTTTACGGCGTGGGACCCCCAGGTGTACTGCGTTTATCTCTTTAAGGGGTCGGCAACATGCCCCACGACACGGCCACCGTACTCACAGAGCACGGGGCCGTCGTTGCTGAGGGGATACTCCGTAAGTGACACAACGAAATTAGCAAAAATACGAAACGGTAGGCCACCGCCCCATATATCTACTTTTTTGTTTTCTCCTGCATGGGTCTGTCTCCGACGCGGGAATGGTGCATTCCTACTTCCGTCGTGTGTTTGTACCACTTAAAGAAAGGAAGAATATAAACGGAAACTTCAAGTTACTGCCCATCAGGTGCGGTATGGCCTCCAGACAGCTTCAGACCGCATGCAACCCCAAGTAGACCGTGTTGCCCCATATATGACATTGACAGCATGAGCAGCAACGTCAAACGGCCACCGAAATATCCACAGCCCACAGGGTCGTCTCCGTAACTTTGTGGCTTTGTATATGTATTTGTTTTAAATCATTTTATTTATTTTATTTGTTTAATTATATTTTGTTGTTATGCTTTTCTCACCGGCGATGGGTGGCCGGGGTTGCCCCCCCCCCCCCCCTCCCGCAGCACCTGGATGGGTGCGCCCTCTACCGCGCCGCCATTCCGCGCGTACATCAAAACACCTAGACGCAAACAGACACCGAAATGTGTGATTAGTGTGGGGAGGCGTGGCAGCGTTGCGCTCCCCACCCCCTCCCCAATTGAATGCCAATACATGTGGCACGGTTCAATAGGGGAGCAACACTCGAATACGGAGGATATGTGGCTGTGGTTAGCTTATCGGGTGCAACGAGGGAGGGCCAGCGGAGCAGTTCATGCGACAGGCAACGAGCCAGAAAAAAGGCATTTTGGGTGTTTAGAGAGTAGTTGAAACTGTGGCTGGGTACATGTGAATAATGGAGGTCGGACATGGCTTAGCAGCAGAGTGTGGTGAGATGGATAATAATGTATTTCCAGCTCACCTCGAGGGTCGACCAAGTTGATGTGGCAGCCTTTGATAGGGGGAAGGTTGGGAATGTCCTATGGGACGCAGGCTACGACAGAGGTGCACCTGCATGCAGTGCATATTTTGAGGGTGGTCACTTCAGGAGCTCTATACCCCACCCCGACTATGATTTCGGATGAAAACAAAAAAAGTGCCACCCGATGAGCAACCAATCCCCTGACCTAACGAGATCCAACGAAAAATATTGCAACACAAAAAAAGGAATTCCGACGGTTTTGGGGTAAGGACTCCCTTCATTCATTCATCCAGAAACGCCTCCAGCCAAAAGTGCCGCCTCTATCGTAGCACGCGTCCCGATGAGAAGCCGCGTGGCCTTAATTAGGTGCACAACGAAGAATATCGCACCACGATAGTGAAAGCCTCCTGCGAGTTTGGGGTAAGGAGTCCCCCGTCAATTCGGGAAAACTCTTAGCCGAAAAACGGTACAGTACCTCTATCGTAGCATCGCTCGTGCCTCTATTGAGAGTGTACCTCTATTGTAGGAGGTGGTTGTATACGCTGTGAGATAATGACTACGTAGAGCCCCCTAAACGCCAACCGGCAGTATTGGACTCCCAGGAACAGGTATCGTTCTACAGTGCCATAGCTTGTGTGGATCCTCGAAGAAGTCGCTCTCCGATACACCGAGCTAGTGCGTCATGCTGGAAACGAGAAGCTCATACATACCCTGTTCCGGGTGAAACCATCAAGCACAAACCGACATAATAAGCAAAAGCCCTGAGGTGGCCGCGATAGGGCCACCAAAGTATTAACGCTGATACTGCGAGTCAAATGTATATCAAGAAGACGCGTGCTACGGTAGAGGTGGCACGTTTTGGCTGAATCGTTCTCTGAACGATCGGGCTCCTTAACCCAAATTCGTCGGACATTATTATTGGTGACGAATAATGTTTCAAGTATATTTCGGTCATGATATTTCTCATCCGGCAGCACTTTTATTTCCCTCCAAAACCATGTTGTTCGGTGAGGTATGACGCTCCTTAAGTGAGGAGCTCAGCACCTCTATCGTAGCATGCGTCCTCTATCATAGCATGCGCCAGACGTCTGGTGTTGACCTGTGAACACATACAAAAAAACACGCAGGACGATGCATATCACTGTACGTCCAGGTGATGCAGTAAGGGCACACGCAAGAAACGGGACGACAGTGGTACAGGTGAGCGTAACCACAGCATCTATCAACTCGGCAAGGTGCACGCTACGGGGCTGCATGAATGTTACGGGTTACGTGTACGGACAGACCCATAACAACTCGCCCGTATCAATGGCTCTTGTGAAAATAGATGCGTGCCGCTGGCATGGAAACACAGAACCTTGTCTAGGTGTTCTGCTGCTGTGGTGGCACATTGTCCTCGTCAGTTGGGGGTGTTGCAACCCTTGTCGGGTTTACATATTTATTTATTTATTTATTTTTCTCCTCCCCTCACAAATAGACGCACACTTCCTGAATTCTACAGCCTCAGATTGTGTCCCCCTCATACGGGATGTACACCCCAAATGAGGACATATGAAATCCGTAAGTACGCGCGATCGAAGTATTACACTCAGCTAGCAAAAATGAGCTTCGACGAAATCCTCGAGCTCACAGCTGTTGTTGTTTTTTTAATTTTTTTAAATATTACTGCCATATATGCCCTGACGTGTTTCCTCTTAGCCCCTACCAAGGCCACGGGTAGTAGTAAAAATGGCGTTCATCCCAAACATGTGTCGAAGGGAGCATGAGTCGTATCGGCCTGCTCCTGGTCACACCCTACGCCCACTTCTTGAACAAAGGTACCATTTTATATATTAAGTGTCAATCCTAGAGGTCGACGAGAGCGGCGAGGAGGTCGCTGATGGGTAGCGGGCGAAGGGTGGCCCCCACCTCACTGGCAGTTATATCGCTTGAGCATTGGCTACACTGCGCTATTCTGCCCGCACCCTTAAACATGAATGATATATTACTTGCTTCGCCCCTTCTACATACGCGAACGAGGGTGGCACCGGTAACTTTGAATGGGCTCGTACGCAACGTCGAAGACAAGCGATTTATATCCCAATAATACTTCCGCTGTCGGGCTAACATATACGCGCGGAAGAAGTTACCCCTCGGGGGAACCCCCCAGTCCCGCCGCACCCAGTGACGATAGGACTCCATCCCCGGTTCGGAAATCCCTCCATATCTCCCCAACTCCAACCACCCGTGGACGAAACCAACGATCACCCGGCTCGAAACCGCCCCGCACGGTGTGACAACACCAGCCCTACCGACCGATCGCTGATTGGCTGGGGCTCGAAAAAAAGCCAGCGCCACCCGGGGACAATAGAGCCCCATTCCCGGGTTGAAAAACCCTCCATACATGTACAACTCCAACAGCCCGGGGACGGAAACCGGGATCTCCCGGAAACCGAGATCTCCCAGGTCGATACCGCCGGATATAATGTGGAAACCCCAGCCATACTGGCCGATCGTTGATTGGCTGGGGCTCGTATACAAAGCCAGAGCCACCCGGGGACGACAGATTATCATCCCAAGATCCGACATCCCGCCATACATCCACAACTCCTCACCCGGGGACGATTGGTCCCCATCCCCGGATTAGAAACCCCTCCGTATACTACAACTCCGACCACCCGGGGACGAAAAAACGACACCCCGGGTCGAAACCGTCCCGCACGGTGTGGAAACCCCAGCCCGACTGGCCGATCGCTGATTGGCTGGGGCTCGAAAATAAAGCAAGCTCCACTAGGGTACGAAACTGCCCTATCCCCGGTTCGGAAATCCCTCCATACATGTTCAAATTCTACAACGCGGGGACAAAAACTGAGGTCCCACGGGTCGACACCGCCGCGCACGGTGTGGAAACCCCAGTCACACCGGCCGATCGCTGATGGGCTGGGGCTCGTATTCAAAGCTAGAGCCACCCGGGGACACCACAGTATCATCCCCTAATCGGAAATCTCGCCATGCATCCGCAACTCCTAACCCGGGGACGATAGGTCCCAATCCCCGATTGGAAATCCCTCCGGACCTCTACAACTCCGACCACCCGGGGACGAAAATAATGATGCCCCGAGTCAAAACCGCCCCGTACGGTATGCCAACCCCAGCCCGACCGGCTGATCGCTGATTTGCTGGGGCTCGAAAATAAAGCCAGCGCCACCTGGGGATGATAAGGCCCCATAACCCGATCGGAAATCCCTCCATACATGTACAACTCCAACAAGGCGGGGACGAAAGCCGAGATCCTTCGGGTCGACACCGCCGCGAACAGTGTGGAAACCCCAGCCACACCGATCGATCGTTGATTGGCTATGGCTCGTATATGAAGCCATAGACACCCGTGGACGACAGAGTATCATCCCCCAATCCGAAATCCTGCCGTATATCGACTAATCCTCACCCGGGAACGATAGGTCCCCATCTCAGGTTTGGAAATCCCTCCGTATCTCTACAACTACGACAACCCGGGGCCCGGGGACGAAAATAATGATGCCCCGTGTCAAACCTTCCCCGCACGTTGTCGAAGCCCCAGCCCCACCGGCCAATCGCTGGTTTGCTGGGGCTCCAAAGTTAAGCCAGCACCACCCGGGGACGATAGGGTCCCATCCCCGGATCGGAAATCCCTCCGTACGTCTACAACTTAAAAAACCCTGGGACGAAAACCGAGGTCCCCCGAGTCGACACCGCCGCGCAGGGTGTGGGAACCCCAACCCCACTGGCTCTATCACTGACTGGCTGGGGTATCTTTGAGGGTATGGCGCACGTGGGTAGCATGAGGTCCTATTACCAGATAATGAATCCTTCCATACATTACTACTCGGACAAATCGGGAATGGAATATGTCCCCTAGGATCGATACCGCCCCGCACGGCGTGGAAACCTCAACCCCACTGGCTCCGTCACTGGGTGGCTGAGGTTTGTGAAGCCAGCTCCACCCGGGGAGTGTAAAGTGTCATCCCGGGACCATGAATATGTCCGTACATCTATAAATTCGACGACATGGGGATTATAACCGTGATCCTCCAAGTCGATACCGACTTTCGCGGTGTGGATACCCAAATACCACTGGCTCGTAGCTGATTGGTTTTGTGGGCTGAAATTCGTGAAGCCAGCGTTCCTCACCAATGAGAGTAAGGAGGTTCAGCAAGTGTGTTAAGCCTGATATAATAAACCTATTTGTTTTGGGAGTGGTTGTCACTTCACATGAATCACCATCTACAGCCTGCGCTTGGCGTAGCCCAATCAGAAAAAAGGCGCGCTTTTGTGCTTGAATTTAGATATATGTATATCTACATAGTGGTGAACATGGCTGCTTCATACCGCGTTGTGTCGACACGGAATGGTGTGTGGCTCCTAACGAGAAATACACATATAAATACCGTGATATTGTGTCTTCCACGTTGTGCTACTGCACGTACGCACCATTACTGCGTCTACAGATACCCCACAATACTGCGAAATACACCGTCTTCCTCGTGCTCGACCACCCTCATCAAAACGTTGCGAAATCGTGAAGCAGCAGTGTCTTGCGCCACACTCCCCTGCCCACTCTCTACGTCATCTACATCGCGGGGGAGGGACACAACTCGCATCAACAAGCCGTTCTGTTTCCTGCAGCAGCTAGTCCATCGCCCCTTCGAGCTTACGGAGGCGGCGGCAATCCGTTGGTGGCGTGCTCGCAGCAGGACGAGCCAACCTCGGCGATGCCAATGGGAGTTATCTGCCCATGACGTGTCCGCGGCGTCATTGTCTTGGCGACGTTTGGGTCGTTCAGGAATCAAGTTCCTCATACCTAGATCGGCAATAAATACGAGTCAGCACACGATGGCGGCAAGGGATTAAACGTAACAAAAACGAGACGGTACTTCTGTACGACCTGTAGGTCTATGCAAATATTGGTATTCGAATCCTGAAGCGTAACGCATTCGTAGAACATACACGCAATACCTAATACATATTTACTTTGTATCAGGTATATAGTACATAGTCTAGTACCGCAGCTGTAAACGTCACTAAATATGCTCGGCCAGCCTGCGAGATAAGCGTGCGTATAACACGCAGGGACATTATTGGGCGCCTTTTGTGGGCGCTCGGTAAACGTAAACGCCTTGTGCTTTCGCGCTGGACTCCGAATCTCGAATCCTCGTTCGTGGTCAGAAGATTGGCAGTGGAACCCTCCATGCTCAACTCAAGGCCACGGTGGAACGGCCAGGAGTTTGTTGTCCAGCAGGCGCGTGAGAAGGCGCTTCGCCAAAACATTGTACGAACGGGCGGCAATCAGAACCTGGGAGGTTTTCAGACCACAACTGCAACAACAGTGTTTTCTCTCTCGATGTTTATAAAACCTGCTGCAAATGAACAAACTTCGTCCTGGATTTGTTTACAGAAATACGCTTTGGCCGTTGGTATAGCTCGATAGGTTACTGCATACGTCTGACCTACTGCTCCGGAAGGGCACACCGAAAAACTGTAATCTGATAAAAAACGTGTTTTAGGTTCATACCAGGAAAGTGTTGTACACCACCGCAAGTAATATTCCGACGGTACTGGGTATTTCCTCAGCTGCGTAGCCCGCCAGGCGAAACTTGTATTATCGACAAGCGCTATCGCCAAAGTGGAAGCTCGCGTCAGCTCATGGGAACGTTTTTCGGGTATGATTCACTTACGAGCTCAACCGGTCCGAGAGAGAGCTATCGAACGTTCGTGTGCATCCGTCATTTCATTGGTGATGTAGCCATGGTACCGGGCCCCGACGTACGAAGTTACCAACCTCTCCGAGTTCGCGATGGTTTGGTGCTGCTAGCCGGCAACATCTAGTTAAACAAAACCCCGCCGTAGGTCGTTTCTAGTTGCCTACAACCGCGTTCTGGTGCACCCGATGGCGTACCACATCCCATATGGAGTGTGGCTCAATTTGGTGGGCTGGGATTGCTCTTGATGAACTGTGTCTGGCTAATGTGAAGTCGAAACTCTCCGTGAAGGGTTTCTTCGTCTAATGGTGTGTATTCCGGTGATCTATAACTTTCGATTGCTGAAGCATCCCGAAGTCGACGTTAAGACCTGCGATGAGAACATTCGTATGGCCAACCTGGAGAGAGTCACGTCAAGCTGCTGCAGTGGAAACATCGTAAGATGACACCCGCTGTCTGGTAAGGCACGAACCAGGCGAAGGTGCAAATGAAGCGTGTCAAAATAACGGTGTGACTAACTGCACCGAAAGATGACCTAGGGATTAGAGTCCCCCCGAAGCCCGGGGATGGGGGATATATATCATCCTCCGCGACCTTAAAGACAATCATACGACGAAAATACGTACAACAGAGGGGGTCCGTTCAATTCTGTATTTTACGAGCTCACCGTAAATCAGAGCAGCTATCATGGGCCACACGAACATGCCGAAGAAGTAGTGAATCGGAGCAGCTATCATGGGCCACACGAACATGACGAAGAAGTAGACCACGACGTAGATCGGCCATAAAGTGGCCACCACCCCCGAAAACAAGAGGTTCTGCACACGTCGAATTACGCGCGCGGCGACAGATCAAAGGGTTGGCGTGCTCGTTTGCTGGCACCGCAAGCAATCCAGGCACAAACGAATGTTGCTCGATGTAGCCATCGAAGTGGTATGCATGTGGTTCAAATTCTGAGGCGAGGGAAGCCCGTTGTCAGCAACGGGTTGGTGTCCAACTCGTTGCCCTCATTCCAGTGCAGTGCAATATATGGTTCGATTGATTGCGGAAGCCGCATTCCGAACCCAAGTATAGCGCTTGTGGTGATACCCGGGCTCAGCCAAGAACGTGCATGTACCGTAAGCTATTATACCACAACCGTTTCAGTTCGAATCGAACTTGCTGCTTTGGCGGCGACAATCGAGTTACCTTGAAGAGAGGTTTTGCGTAGTTCATGTACTTGTCCATTGTGGCACACGTGGGGCGAGGCAGGTTGAAACCCTCCACATTCACTGCTGAATGCTATCAGGGAATACAATAAAATGTACAGAGTAAAAACTCACCGCTAAACGCTCCATCAGCCGCGGCGCCCCTCTCCACCCTCTCCTCTGCACACAACAAAATACGTCTCTTAAAGCAAACAAAAGACACAAAACACGGCAGACGTTGCGCCCCAATCAGTTCCCCCGGTTCAAACAGCGTGTTGCATTTGAGCAACCGCAGTAAACTTCGCCAAATGCGCCAGGCCTCTCATGAGTTCAAACAATTCACGTTCATCGCGCTCAGGCCTTCCTACGCTTGACATGCATGGATCACATTCACCTACTTCCGTTGACTTAAGCGAGGCGGCCGCCGTCAGTGTGAACGAAGTCCCCCTCGCGTCTACGAGTACGGCCAAACAGGTTCGGACTGACTCAGTTCGACATGTCTTCGTTGAAGCAAGTTGCTCTATGGGCTGCCGGTGACTTTACCCAGGCGTTGCGACAAGTGTGAGGGTGGCTTTTGTGTCTGAAGGCTGTTCTGTTAATATGGGGACAGTAGTAGAAAGTGTACTTACCCCGGATCAATCCATTGGAGAATCCATGTCGCGATGATCCAACCAAATATATAAAGGGCCTGACGGGCGGCCGGAAGAGCATAACAGCATATTAATGGGACACGGACGCAGGCAGTTGTCAGATACGACTCCACGACGATGTAACAATTTACCCTAGCAAGCATGAAACCATCTAGAAAAGGGTTCCCGACATGCACTGGCTCGCTCGCTACGTTTTGCTGGCATGTGTTAAAATATAACCACCAAGCAGAAGGCCGTGAAGCAGTAGTATTTCCAGCGAGAGACTTGTTGATGTTGCAGAAACTTTAAGAAGTTGCGTTTTCACAGATCTACTTGGCAGACTCTACACCTACTGCCGACAATGGGTAACCACCTACACCTTGAACTATTCCTGGGGTAGCGACGGGAACCTCAGGTTTGCAAGCGTGCAGTTTGGTATTGGGATCGTCAACGGTGGGGATGGATTGACGAAGAAACCGCTGGAGGGATATATATATATATATAAATCTAACTATTCTAAGGATTTTGACACCCCAATCCGCGGCATTCAAATACATCCTGGTGTTCTACGTAAATACGTGTACACAGTTCAACGCTAGTTCCGATCAGCTATTGTATGCACAGCAAAACGCCAGGACACATAGCTATAAACTCGTGTATAGTAAGATACCCGGATGTATGTGATCGCTGGACTGGGAATCCCAGAGCTCTCCGAGCTTCAAGGGATTTTATCGGCGCGAGGTGGACCTTTTAATTTGCTTGCTCCGCAGCCGTTCCCGCACGCCTCAACCTTACCCAACGAGAGCGTGCCCGGCGGCGTGCTCGGGAGTTCGTGCGGCGGTCGTCGCCGCTTAAGTATAGAAAACGGTCAAAACGTTGGCGAGCCCACTTTTCAGTGAAAAAAACTGAGACGCTCTTTTCCGAAGACGGTGTGAAAAACAACTGCTGCCACTCGTAGCAGTATTTTCTCCGCTAGTCTGTGTTTTGATAAACGCTGTGATCCGTTTTTGGAGGCACGTTCCTCGACGTAAGGTGAACGGGCTCGCTCGTTGTTTTCGACCAGCGTGTCCGCCTGCTCCGCCTGCTCTGATGGGGGGGGTTGTCCGACGGCCTACCCGAGGACTCGTGCGGGCGGCGTGGAGCCTTGAAATGTCTGAATTGTCCTATATTACAGCGGCAGCAGTTGTAGATTTCGTTTTTGCTCGTTTCCGTCTCCCTGAGCTGCTTTTTTCAGTAGAGTGAGTACATTTTGCTTTGACGGTCAATGGTCAAATGACTAAGGCAAGCAACAAATGAGTACGCCCCGCCCCCCCGCCCCCCCCCCGTACTGTGTTCAGCCGCGGTAGAACTGCCACTTGCAATCTCCCCTCACATATGGTACCGTACACTGTTCGTAATCTAGAACATTGTTGTAGTTGTATTGGTTGTAGGTATGTCAGCATGGTGTTTACGGTGGTGATGGTAGGTTGCATTTTATTGGGATCATAATAAATACCTGCTGGCTATTAGTCGTACTCCTACCATGTGCTTGCGCAACTCGAGTACCGGTATGCCCCCGTTCCCCTCGCTGCCGTGGCAAGGCATGCTGCGAGGCATGCTCTATCCAGGTAATAACGAGCAGGGTTGGTCTTTCTGGCGGGTGTAAGGCGGTACTCACCCTCAAGGAGTGATACCTGTTTGCTGCTACGTATTTGGCGCGTCAGGCACAGGCACCTACTATTCGCGCGTAAACTTTGGGCGGCAGCGGCCAAGCAGCAATGCACCTTCGGCATGCCCGTGCGTGGACGCAGGCACCACGACAAGCTTCGCCACCACGAGCTAAACTGCAGCAAAGTCTGACTGCACCGTCAGGAAGCTGGGTTCCACGACGAAGGGGTAGGGAGGCTAAGCGTCGACGAACGGGGACGCTACGGATCGAACTGACCCTGCGCGATAATATTTGTTCTTCAGATCAGTACCACACGCTGTGAAGAGCATTTAATTTCCGAGAATGCGAGAGGGGGTCGACCGGCTGGAACTGAATGCCAACGAGAGCAAGTGGGAAGGAACGGACCGAGCGGGCTATGGCGTTGAAGTGGCCATGGATAACGGCAGCAGGACGGCACACGAAGACCCACGACCGGCGCGCACACCTAGCAATCGTCAATATCTCCCGGAAACATTTCAAGGCAGTACAAAGTACTTTGTAGTACCTGTTACTTACGTCACTGCTTTTTTGTAGTGTAGGCAGAGTGATATACCTTTCATGGGGAACGACCCTCCGCGATTCTCAGGAACGTGGTATCTGTACTGCACATTGTCTGACAGTCCGGGAAGACGTGGCTCATCGTTAATATTTGAAAGGTAGTTATGTGGTTCGATTGCTTATTTTTCACCGCATGCCCGCGGGTTGTTACTCTGACCGCACTCCAGGCAGCAGGTGTCTTCCTACCTGTGTTCACGACTACCATGCGTTCCGTATGGTGCAAGCAGCACTCCAGACAGCAACCGCTGCAGTCTCTAGTCACGAGTTTGTTATTTGCGGGATAGGACGGAACTGTATGCTGTAGTTGAGTACCGTATATCACAGTGTATACCACACCCCATCTTGTATGCCACACCCCCACGGTATACCACCCGGGTGGTCATTATTCTAAAATCCTAAACGACCACCCGAGTTATCACCCGGGGTACGGTGTATACCACACCCCTGAGATAATGTCTCAATATCATTAGGATACCCCCAAGCTATCACCGCGGGTAAAAGCGTGCTGGTCAACAAAACTAGTACCGGTACCGGAACAGCACAGCAGCAACAGAAGCACACCAGGTGTGCGAGAGTACCACAGCTTACCATATGGAGACTATTAATAGCAGCATGGAGGTGGAGGAGGTACAGAGCCGTAGTGCAAGCATGGCCCATCGCAACGGGCAAAACATGTCTGCGGCTCAGACAACTGCTGCTGCGGTTCCAGGCTCGATCGCATCATTTTTTGGCCGTCTGCCCAGAATATGGCCGCAAGAAACCACTGTTATCACCCCCCCCCATGTTATCGCACCCGGACGGTATACCACCCGGGGTAGTGAATAATCTAAACTCCCACACGACCACCCACTTTATCACCGGGGTGTATACCACACCTCCACGGTATACCACCCCGGGTGATAAAATTCCAAAACCCAAAATATTATCACCGGGGGTGTGGTATACACTGTCATATACGGTAGGTACCCGCGGCCATGTTAGATATGTTTACCCTTGGGTTTCGTTTCATTTGTGCGCCTTCTTCGTCTCGTGTGTGTTTAGATGAGAAAGCGTTGTGCTTCCCGGCCGGATTTTGATTTTATTGGTTTGTCTGATAATATTTCTAGGGCTCCAGGACCTTAGTGTGGACACGGACTCTATTAGTAATTGTTTTACAACTCTTAGAGTCAATGTGACAACAACAATGTAGCATGCTGCTGTTGTGCTGCGGCTGCTGCTGCTGTCAACCTTTCGAGCGGTGCTTACCCCTTGGCAGTACTGTCGCTTTTGCAGCCTCGGCTTGTTGTACCTTACCTACATCTATCGGTCATTATGGGTACACGCGGAGTAGCGGCGGGATTTCGCCCGCCGCGGCGAGCCCCCCCCTCCTCTTTCCGTATCATTAATCATCTTCGCCCATATTTTATCTCTCCATCTTTAGTCGTAACTCAGATCCGGGGTCACAAAGTAGACTCTTCTCTTCCACCACCACTACGGTACGTGCCTTGCATTTTTTATCACGAGAAGAGTTCAGCGACATATCCCCTCTCGTCGAATTCCACCTACCCACGCCACGAAAGCGCTCTCAGCAATAGGTTATTTTTTAGTTTAGCAAATAAAGTAAAAATCTCACCATGGTGGGGTTCGAACTCGGGTACCAATGCCGGTAACATTCGAAGCTGACCACTAGACTGCCGGGGCGACCGTGGTATAAATTTCCCATGCAAGACTATTTGTCCAAGTTGTTTTCCGTGAAGAACTCTTGAAATACCACGAATTACAGGATAATAAGACGACCACAAACAGTCGTGATCACCACGGCTGAGCATTCTTCTATTTGGCATTGACCTTGTAAAATCAAGCAAGTTACATCTTGTCGAGGATCCTGATCAGCTCATTTTCACAACAGCACCAACCGGTCGCGTAATTTTCTTTCAATCAAAAAAACAAAAATGGATAGGTCTGTGTGCAGACTGCCGAAAGGAATCGTTTGGCGACCTTTGTTTTTGTACATCTTGGGTGGAAAATCGTTTCACATTGAATTCAACCATGCGTTCCGAGGGGGGTTTAATGCCTATTTTTTTTTTATCATTTTTGGTTTTCGTCAAAATCGGAAGGATATTAGGTCTGCTGGATTTCGAGAGCATTGCAAATCCGTGCTCTGAATAGTGTTGCAAAAAGTACGCCTACAATCCAATTGAAATGTAATTATTTGAGATTGTTTTTACAAATACAGAGTAAAAAACATCGCAAAACTAAACTAAAGGAAAAATATACCTTCTTCGTAGAAGAACGAGCGTTTTCGAGCTTTGTTTACAAGTGTTATCGGCTACCAATGTCAGGGGGGAAATGTACCTTAGTGCTGTGGAGAATCAGATACGAAACAACCTGCACGGACCATACGTATTGTACAAAAACAAAAACAAAACATCACCGGCCCCTTCTTCCTCACACTAAGGTCGGTCGGCATCGTCACGCTCACTTACCAAGTAGTCTTCCCACCCAGCGTCTTCACAAGGTTCTTTCGCCCCGTCTTCCGACGAAGTGGTTCCACAAGGTTCTTCTTCCCCGTGCTGCGACATCTCCGGTCGCTCTCAGCAATGTGTACAACCTGTGCTGAATGAAGTTGATATCTGCCGACGCACCATCAACGCGTTCAACGGATGAGAGAGGCAGAGCAAACGTGTTGACGATAATTAGACTCTATTAAACCTGTTCCCAAGCAGTTCATACAGCAAAGTTTGTAGCACCGGGTGTTCAAGCAAAATTTTAGCCGTACCACCGAGTGCAGTAATACGCATCAAGTACGGTTGTGTGAATCGTGTTGGATATACTCGTCACTCGTCCCAGTATCTGATATAGGTGTAACGGTTAGTATAGTGATCTCAAGGGATTGCGGCGGATTCTGAGCTCCCCCAAACGGGAACATGACGAGGTATTTGCGATGTTTTATACGTACGTATACGAACTGTAGTAATATGGTTCCACACTGATCAACACCTGATATGACAGAGGAGAGGATGCCCTCTCGCACTTGATACTTGATCATTTTACCATAATATAGCTATTAATAGGATGTCGACCGATTCTTAAGACAGGATTTGATGTAGAATTGCAAACCTCGTGCGAGAGTGATGTAGAGCATTCTAAACTTAAGTAAAGTTCGATACCCCGATACCAAACCCAGGTCACATTCCATCGCCTGAAAAACCAAGTCAATCGACGACCACACTAAAACCAATACAGTTTTCGCTGGCACTCAAAAACCAAGTCAACTTCGATCCTGACACTAAAACCAGGTATATTTCGACCAAGTTAATGCCTAACCCAACACCGATATCAAGTATATTGTGATCCCCAATCTAACCTCAAGAAAAATACGATGCCTCTACACAGAAAACATGTCAATTTCGATCCAGACACTATCACTAGGTATTTTTTGACGACACATAAAAAATAAGCAAGTCCGATGCCTACACTGAAACGAAGGCAATTCCTATCCCCACACTGAAATCATGTCAATTTTGACCACCCACACCAAACCCAAGTTAATTCCCGCGCCAACACTGAAATCAAAGTGATTTCAATCTCCCCTCAAAGCTGTAAGTCTATTTCGACGCCCTCACACGAAAACCAAGCCAATTTCGACACTCACACAAAACAAAAGTCAACTCCGACCAATGCACTGCAATCAAGTCAACTTCGACCCCTTACTCTGAAACCAAGTCAATTCCAACCACCCACGCAAATACCAGATCAATTTCGACTACGTACCACACTCAAGAGTGCGGCTACGGTACGAGAGGTGCATGATTTGTGGCTTAGAAGTTGATTTTAGAAATATGAGAATGCGGATTTGTTTTCTGAAAATAAAATTATATTCTACTGGAAAATAGAGTACAATATACCTGTACGGAATCACGACAGTATCGGTGGAACATTAGTTGCTGATTCAACGAGTTCAGCCATTTACAGTATTAGGCTTTTGAGTATGGGGGTCGAATACGTCTTAGCATGTGCTACATGAATGAACAACACCAGTACCGAATTGACCAGTGAAGGCATAATTCGGACGATATGATTGGATAGAGAAAACAAGTCATACACACGAAGGGATGAAGTCAGAGAGGGCGAGTTTGGGTTGCCTCGCGTTGCAGGAACGCACACATGTGTTCAGTCATAAGGGGATTGAATCCAGGGTGGCTGTGCGGTTGCTCTGAGCTATGCCAGAGCTCGCACCAGAGAGGCAAGCATCCAGCAGACAGTAAGGTCTGCTGTTGCAAATGTTGCAATCGAGCTGAAAGCTCCGAAGAGCTGATAAAAGGAGAAGCCCCAAGGGCAGTTGTTGTTGCTGACTAAAAGCGGTCTCGAAGAAAAGACGAAGAGTGGTGCTGTTGAGTTGGTTGTGAGAGAGGTGTGCGCGTGCATCCTCTATCGATCACGACTGCTCCAGACCCTACATATGCAGCAGAGTACCCCAAGGTACAAGTACGAGAAAAAACAGAACACAACTCGTAAGAACTACTGTGTACCGAACAATTGGGGTTATGCCGCAATAAACCTGATCTACAGCAAGTAGATATGATTATTTGATACCTGGTATGTATATGTGTATGATACGACATACACATGGTGCCAAAAACAGTAGCATTGGTATCGCGTCAGCGCCTTGTGCTGTGCTGTGCCAAAGTAGCACATGTCCATATCAATGGACTATGGTCCAATACTCTGAACACTACTATTTCGGAGGACCATACATAGTAAATAGGACCAAATATTGCTAGTAAAAACAGGTAAATGTAAATTTTTCTTAGTTTACCGTAGGTCCTATTTACTATGGCCCCCCGTAATGACACTAGTAATAAGTACTCGTACGTATGTCAGTAATGAACAGCGCATCATGCTGCTGTGTCCTACGAGCTACGTATACCAGACGGCTATGTTCAAGACATCGAACCGATACCCTACGTACTAGCTACTACAGCTTCGGCTGTGTACCAGGAAGCATGTACGGTAGATATCTTTAACACGACCCCGCGATGGACTGGACATAAAGTCAAGCGCAGTTGTTCAACTATCAAGTCGAATTACGTAATCACTTGGTTCTAATGTGCACTTGATTGATACGTACTGCAAATGTCATCAACATATTTCAAGTTGTTCGACGCTCGTTACTTGGTTAGTTTCTTGTCTGAACTACTTGTCTGCATATTTACGAAGTGAAATCAATTGCAATGTCGCAACAAAGTTTCATTACTCCTTCGCCGCATCGAAACAACATCAACCGGTACTGTGCTTCGTTTTCGACGGATTATCATTCCTTCTACAACTAATACAATAACTACAACGCAAAACCTGGCGACATAAAGGCATGGGACTGTTGTGATGGGGTTAGACGCATGGGATGTCAATACGTAGCATGCAAACCGAAAGTATCATACACAGAACCTTAGAACCCGTGTGGGTCTTAATATACATCTACCAGACAGACATACTCGGTACTGTATTAATCCGTACACTACAAAGCATCCTACGCCAGTCAAAATTTTCCGTGTATGCATCATTTCTAAAATAATGTGAGACGAATTCAACAGTGTTAACTACCGGTGTATGGTTTGTTCCAAAAGCAAAATGGATTCCCATGTTTGTACTGCGTATTACGAGCTGTATGTCAGTATCTTCTAAAAAATTATCAACTACAGAAACATAGCGTGCAACAACATTTCAGCAATATATCAACCATCAGTTTGTTGATCAAGAGCTTTAAATAACTACTCACTATGTAGCGGGGTATCAACGCCTTTTGAGCCATATATAAATAAACGGCGTATTGCGCCCGGGAAAAGGATTCCTGGCCCCGCCTGATATTGGGCCTACGCTCTATCGTACGTATATTCAAATGGCTCAAAAGGCCGAGGTACACCTATTATCAGCTATTCAACTTCCGTGTCACCTATTTTTGGCTTCAAGTGTAGCTATTAATGGCTCGAACAGTCACTTTTTGGCAACTGAAATATAGACAGACAGACACACCATCCAGATGCCGGGACTGTCAACCAGCCGACCGTACTTGTCAACCAGCTGACCGTACCTGTCAACAGAAACGCCCGAAAATACTATCAAACAGTACGAACGCAGGTGACGCCGGAGACAATACCGGTAACCTAACAAACTGAGGCGTGGCGGCGTTAGTAATAGGCGTCAATCAATAAGAGGGCAATTCACCACTACACTCTTCTAGTATTATATTGGTAGTACACAAGCGTGCCCCAACTACTACTGTACCTCTTTTAAGAACTAGTGTAGGGCACCTTAAGAACACGAGACAAGCTGAGCTTCACAAAGAAATACAAGAACATCGTACGAGTATATGTGGATTGGTATGAAATTCAGAAGAATGGATCGGGCGTCTAGTTTGTTAGGTGACCTGTGTTGTCTCCGGCGTCACCTGCGTTCGTACTGTTATATTTTCGGGTGTTATAGTTGACAGGTACGGTCAGCTGGTTGACAGGTACAGTCGACTGGTTGACAGTCCCGGCATCTGGTGTGGCCGTCTGTCTATATTTCAGTTGCCAAAAAGTGATCGTTCGAGCCATTTATAGGTACACTTGAAGCCAAAAATAGGTGACGCGAAAGTTGAATAGCTGAGAATAGGTGTACCTCGGCCTTTTGAGCCATTTGTATATACGTACGATAGAGCGTAGGCCCAATATCAGGCGGGGCCAGGAATCCTTTTCCCGGGCGCAATACGCCGTTCTTATATAAATGGCTCAAAAGGCGTAGATATACCTATTTTTGTCTAGTGCTCATAATATTAATATCGATAATAATAAGAAGAAGAATCATAACAATAATAGTACTGTAATAACAATAAGTAAATTCAATGTGGAAAAACGAAGATTCAAATTTGATTTTCATTGGTCAAAACACGCACCACCACCAAATATTAGGATTTTAGGGAATATTCGTCTTGAATTGGACGAAAAAACCAAGAAAGTCCCAGGAGCTTTTTCTGGGGAAAAATCAAATTAAATTTGGGAATTGGGCCGACTTGGACCGGCATCTCCACGGTGGGTAAACGCCCCCGGTGAACCTGACGTATTTCTTGATCGTATCAATGACCACGACCGAGCCAACAACGCGTGAACCACGACGCGAGGCCACCGGGACAACAGCCGCGCCCACGCCTACAGACCATAGCACATGGTACCCCGGCGATGGCGCCCCAAAAATAAACGTGGCGGTCGCAATCCCAACTTTTCAACCAGCTCGATGTGCCAACCCGACCAAAAACCGAGTGATCGACGAAAAAACAGTAGGATACGCTCAAGACTTCGATAGCACCATCGCCGTCGCTGTCTCGCCCGTGGCGTTTCAGGGACCTCTACGCCCACCCAAGTTACCCTGAGAGCGATGATAGCTTCCTAGCCTGGGCCGCCAAAAGAAAACGTATGCTGGCGGCAGCGCGCACGCGCCGACGCATGCCTTCGCTCTCGTCTATCCTCGTCGGATTTTTTCACCTCGGCGTTGTGAGGCGTGCCGCATTATTTCTATCGTAGAAAAAAATTCACAAATACTCCGAGTATACTCGATATGTACTCCGAGTATTTTTTCGTACTCCGAGTACTGAGAGTTTTAGAGTACTGGTGGCCTGAATACTCGGAGTACTTGGAGTATGAGCAGTACTGAAGGCCCAAATACTCCGAGTACTATACGTAGCAGTATGAGTAGTACTTATCCTCGAGTACAAGAAGTACCCGGGGTACAAATATCTAAACTACTTGGAGTACTCCGAGTATCGAGAGTATTGAACACCGAAATACTGCGAGTACACAAAGTACCTAACTATGATACGAGTACTAACAATAACAATACTAATAAGGGTTTTAGCCAAAATCGGGTACACCTGGTCAATTAGGGGCCAAAAAGGTACACACTAGAACCGAGTACAAATCACACGCTAGGGTACGTCCTGGCATTGGCCAGCCTCGCTTAGTACCTGAGTTAGGCACGAAATGGTCAGGTACGCCTGGATTTGTCTATTTTTTCTAGCTTTTAACTGAGTTTGGCGGATTTTGAGCCAATCAAAGGCCATACGTACACTGTCTCCTATTTGTTTGTTTGTTTGTTTGTTTGTTTGCTTGTTTGTTTGTTCTTTTGTTTGTTTGTTCGTTTGTTTCTTTGTTTTTGTTTGTTTTTGTATCCCATGTATGATCTTCGCACTTCTGTCCCTCTCCCTCCATAGTCGTAACTCAGATCCGGCGTCACAACGCAGGCTCTTCTCCCTCCTCCCCACTACGGTTCGTGCCTTGATATTAATCGCGCAGAGGGTTCAGCGTTCCCAACGCTCGTCGATTTTCATCGGATTTTGCTAACTCACGCTCTCGCGCTTTCCGCTTGCCAAGATTGTTTGAGCGAGAAAAATTATCTACGAGCATGCACTCGGGGGGGCTCGAACTCGCGACCTTGACTCTAACAGGGACGATATTCACCTGGCATTCCACCGGGGACGCCTATACGCCCGACACGAAGACACCACCACACTACGTACGTGCATACGACCCACCACAACGGCATACAAACCGTACATATGGTACGCGCGTCTACCGCACAATGGACACACACTGCAGTTTGCCTGCCACACCCCGCGTCGAGGTCGGCTCAGTTTTCCCGTGGTGGCCGGTTACCGTCCAAAATATCCCGTGAGTTCCCGTGGTGACTACGTAGCTCCCGCGGGAAGGGTTCCCGTGGTGGCCAGTTCCCGCCCAAACAATCCGGGAAATTCTTGTGGTGGCTAAACCCCGCACGAAACGTAAAAAACAAATCGCCCGCGAGGTACGTCGTAGGTCCTGGAAAATCTGAGTTTAAATAGTACCAGGTATACATCAGCGGCCGGAGAAACTGCAATTTTTCAAGTTCGTCTTTGGGTAACAGAGGTATGAGGAGTCGTTTTTGAGTAAGAGGCACCTTTCGTGATGAAAAAGGCGTCGGATCGATCCAGCTCCTGAGATAAAGAGGGTGCCCATGACCTATACGCTCTCTAAAACTTATCCCACGGGGAGTATGTCGGAGCTTTAGAACTGTATGAAAATATCGTGTTTGATAGGGAGCCATGAAAGGTCGAAATCATACCAGAAATAGTATTGCAACCGAAAAAACAAAAGTGTTTTTGTTTTCTTGAAAACTGCAGTGCTCTTATATATTGTTTGCCCAAAGGAGCCCCTTAACCCATTCAGGACTGAAAAACGTATCACACACTAATTGCAAGCAGGTTGTCCCCAAAATCGTGGGACCAGTAGCGCAAAATCGTCGGTCTTTCATTCGTACGTCGCACTATAAATGTTTTTAAAAATCCACTCAGGATTGCTCACCGTGGGTACTCGTACGTACGACTTATATTTTCCTTCCAAAACCTGTTTTTAGGTGAGGTACATTGAGCTCCTCTACTATAATCAAGTGAAACACCCTCAGAAGGCAAAAACAGAATGGTGGTGCACCTCTTCTACTCCTTGTGGCATGCGTCTAAAGTGCGGTAGGTAACATGGCTTTCCTTTTGCTGTTACCGGTAGGTAGCATGGTCAACCGTACAGGTAGCTGCGATCACTGTTGTTGGTAAGCATTCTTCTGGTTAGCTTTCTGTTGCTGCTGCTGCTGTACCAGGTACTCCTGTCGTAGTGCTCTGTGTAGTGATAAGGCATACCTGGAGCTTCCGATCCGACGACGTACAGCTCTCCCCTGCGCTTCTCGAAGAGATGACGATGGCTTGTTCCAACCTCCACCTAGGTAAGTGGGCGCACGTTGTAAATTTTTCATCACCAGGTAGCGTGCGACATACCCCTTCTGTGTCTGGGGTGTGTGATGTGCTTTTCTTGTAAATTACCGGGTACCAGGGTATATACTTAGAATTTATATTCCAGGATAATATGTACCAGGTACCACACACCATACATGGTATATATTATACCACGTAGTACATAGTGTAATATTCCAGTAAGAAGCAAGCACTGGTACAGCGAACGGTGTGCGAAATGAAATCATGAACGTCGCGAAATCGAAAATACGGGGAGCGCCTATTTGCGGGCAGGCTACAAAATAAAACCACAGGTCGAACATTCATCTGGGGGAAACCGCGGGGCAGTACACCTATGTGTCTCATTTTTGGTTCCCCAGCACCCACACCCACACGACGGGAATTTTCAAGCACCCAAGACAAAGCAAGACACCAAGGCAAAATAAAGACAGAAGAAGCACAGGGCCCGAAGTACATCAGCAGAGCAGCAGCAAACTACTGCCGGCGGCGTCCAACCCACCCCTCAGAGCAGCAGAGAGCGGCACCACCACGAGAGCAGTACAAGCAGACTACTACCAGCAGCACCCAAAAGAGCCCAATCAAGTAAACTCCTACGTACGAGTCTCGTATCATACATACGTCGAGGCAAAATCAAGCAAAATCCGAAGAATCCCATCACATTATTGTGACAAGAATGAAAAAACGTCAGCTGTGAGATCGAGGATTTCGTCCAAACTCAACTTTGCAAGTCTAGGTGCGTGTTGTTATTCGATCGCGTGTACTACGTATGGGTTTTGTATAATCTAATAATGGGGCATGTATATACAGTAGTATTTTTATTGACGGGTGAAAAAGCATATAATTAAATGTGCGGGATTTCAAGTTTCGGTGTTCACAGGATTCGGGATATATCCCGAATCGTGCGGGAACGGGATTCTTGTGTTATTGGCGCGTGAACGGGAGTTCCACTTCACCGCGGGTTCGGGAACGAGATATAGGAATTTGCGCGGGACGGGTTTGTGCGGGACCGGGATTTCACATTTAGCACGGGACCACGATATACGTTTTGCATGATACAAAGACAATATTGTACTTCGTATATACATACTCGTACACACGTACACTGCTGTAATACAGCAAAGCGTGCAGACAAAATACAATGCCCAAGAAGACTAATCGACGTGATATAATGCTAATGGTGTTCTTTCCCCCCTGCTTCTGCTCTGCTTGCCGTAGTTTCATTTGTTTTTTTCAGGGTTCGGGAGCTCATACCGCCAAGATTGTAGTTGAGGAGTCCCTGCCATCCAACCACTTCTTCTCTGGCAAGATGTGGGCGGAGTTGGCGGGTGTGCTCACTGCTGACAGCACGAGTTTCCGGCGCTCCCTCCTCGGCGCATCAAGCACCTACCTACTGGTTGGTGGAGTTGTACGTCGTCACGACAACGATGATAATTCCCGTGGTCGTGGTTTTCGGACGCTTTCGCCGCTGTAGTCTATTGCTTGCTTCATCAGTAATTGTTTCGTTCGTGGAAGCTACTGTAATCCATGTCTTGATTTTGAACAGATGACTTAAAATAATGGCGTTGTATCGTATAGTTTTGGTGAATGTGCCAGACGGAGGCCGGGAGTTGTAACATTACAATAAAATGTGTCCGTGTTTATTCACGTGCACGGTATTCTAGAAATTTACATCGATCGGTGGTTGATAATACACATTTCAAACGGATGCCTTGAGTTAGTACAAGATTAGTGGATGCATGTGCTTCTACTACACAGTACTACTTCTGTAATAATCCAAGATTTTGACAAGATTCCTCCTAAGAAGAGCACGATACCGTAATCATATTATTGGTGCAGTGCCGAAGTAGTGAAACAAAATGTGAGGCGTAATTGGATAGTTCCGTGAAAAAGCAACTTGTTAGTCCGTCCTTCATCGTCAATGACATGTCGAATGGCCATCACAGAGGTACAAAAGGAACGTTCCCAAGCAAGCATCAAGAACCGTTCAAGAGCAAGCATCCAAGGATCGTTGCTGCGTTTTGGCCAGTACAACGGTTCGTTAGAGTACATATCTACAGCAATGTGTGTGTGTGTGTTCTTCACATTAAACCTTCCTTTCTACCCGTCGACATCCAGCACACCCAGTGTCCGTGCCGATTCTTCATCCTAAAAAGGTACCAGTTCTGTGGTCACAAAACTACGACACAGAGATACTACACTCAGTGCAGTAAGCAGAGCAGACAATGCAACGCCATATACGACAGGCAAGACCTACCCTGCTAGCAATCCAGGTGCATGCAAGAGAAAAAAAGAGAAAAAAGAAAAAAGCGAAAAGAAAAAATAATAAAAAGTAAATATACTGAAGCAAATCAATAATCAAGCAACCAAATAAAAAGCATGACAAAAAAAGAAAGAAAGTGTCGTGCTTCTCCCAGAGGAGATGCGACCTCCAATAAAAAACCAAATGAAATGAAAGAAAATAAAATGGACCGAAACAGCGCCAACAGAGCAAGACTGAGAACGACAGGATAGGACAGCCAGCCGGAGCACACCGAAGGCCAGCCGAGGCAGGTTTGTGCCCATAGTACAGGCAGGTTCTACCAGCTAGTCGGTCTGGCACCTACTCTGTTTGCCGTCTCTTTCCTGCTTTCGTCCGTCCTGGTTTCCCTATGACCCCCCCCACCCTCCGTCTCCCTTCCCTTGGGCGCCACCCATACAACGGGTACGTGGCACTTCCAACTCAATTCCGTTTCGTTCTCGTGTAACACACGAGAGTCCCGGAAAGAGAACGGGGAATGACAAAACCAAAATGAATACGTACGTAGCTAAGCCACCAAAGAAAGTCCTAGGACAAATACGGAAGGCGGAGAAACAAAGGCAAAAGCGATCACGGTAACATAAATAAGTGAAACAAAGTAAACGAAGCAAATGATGCGAGGGGTTGTAGCATCGCTGTCGTGCCCCCCTTGAGAAGCAACAACAGGCAATACAACAAGCAAAAAGAAAAATGAAAAAAAGAAAAATAAGAAAAAAAATCAAACAAACAAACAAACAAAGGGAAAGAAAGACCACCAGAAACAGTGCCGCGTTCGAAGCGGCTACAGAGGTGCGCGGCACGGGTAGTCTAGGTGGGACTTACTAGTCAGCCTGGTACCTTGCTACCCTGTCGGCTGTTTCCCTCCTGCTCTCATCAGCCGCGGTTTCCGTACGACTGTTGCCCCCCCCCTTCCCATTCCCTTTTGCACCCCCCGCAACGGATGCGTGGCGCTGTCTACTCAGTTCCGCCTCTACAGCCATCCATAGACATCCAAGCGTGGTCGAGGCTGGTAGGAAATGCGCCCACCAGGCCCACAATCAACCTATTGGGCCCGTCTCACCAACTACTTCGTCTTCATTGTTCTTGGCCCAGAGGTAACCACATTTGCAACATCACCATACAACCTATCTGTGGAGAGGAGCACACACGAGCGCGTCAAGCGTCAAGCCGCGCCAAGCCTCTGGACTAGCACATGCACGACTGCACCGGAAGCGGAAACCATTCGCGAACATAATCAAACTGGAGACACTGGACGTGAGCTCCTACTACTATAGTTACAAAGCATTAAGGTTTGAGTTTTAGGAGGGTAAACAATATTCGGATCACGCTTGGATCACGTACTGTTCTTGTACACGTACGTGCTAAAACCTAAGAAGTGTTTCCAGTGGGCTTAACCGCATGGATGTCGATAATATTATAAAAAGGGAACACAATTCGAAGGGTAAAACGTTCGCTTCCGTATATACCAGGCATTTCTTTACTCGGGACCACCTGTTCTTCGAACTGGAGGAGCTGTTTACCAAGTTATGTTGTGCGCCATGTGTTTAAATAGCATACAACGGCCCGAGACAAACAGTACTGTGTACATAACTTGTTGTGGAGTTTACAGGTCAGAAGCAGGCGGGTATATCGGGGGGAATGATAAGTTTTATCTCTACAGGTTCTGTTGTGGTGTTGCGTTGGTGTTCGTGCCCGTATGATATGATGTATTGATGGGTGGCGTGCATGTGACGAATAATCAGGCATATTAACAGGGACTATGCAATGACATTGATTGGCGTGTCCACTACATACTACACACTGGTTGTGGTATTTCGGAGACGTACTACTACTGTAATGGTTCGTACATATATACTACGTACATACACACCAGTTACCTAATAAAGCTGAGATATACTCGTACGCGTCGGTGGAAACTACTGGAGGAATGGATGCCTTCAATTATTAACACGACTACATACGAATAAAATGTATAGTACGAGTATGCCTTAAACTGCTGTACCTGGTATATGCGTCGTGTACCTATTATTCGAAACAATATTCCAAATACTCTAGACCACTTGTCTATACAGTTGATACCCCTATTTAAGAGAGGTGTGGTCCAGGCCAAAAATAGCTCTCTTAACCCATTCAGAACTGAAAAAATAATGCCACACTAATTCCTAGTAGTTTGTCCCCAAATCCGTGGGACCAGTTCTTAAGGGGTTAACTAGCTTTCTCTCTTATCCACGGTGAGAAATATGTAGGTTTAGTGTAGGCGGGTCCAGCCGATTCGGTCTCTCAAAACTATACTATTGTTTTACGTACCCTCTCTCAAGTCAAGGTACCCACTGTAAAATGAACCAAATTTTCTCCTACAAGCAGTAATAATGGTGTGTCATACGCTCGTTGTCTCGTATGGGATACTGCTGTGTTGATTTTGTTTTGTGTTTTCTCTGTGCCGCAGCAGTATGTTACCTGAAACATTCAATATCTCTCTAGGATTAGGAAACAGGACAGACACTACAGGTGTAAGGTGTACGGGTGAAGTTGGGTAGATATAACGGTTTCGTGTGAAGAGAACACAACATATTATGGTTTCCCCCCCAGGTTGTTTTTTGGCTCCAGTGTTTTGGAGCCTGTCCTGTGCTGTGACTACGGACACACGGTTTGGGAAAATGATTATTTAGTAAATGCGAGAACAACAACACTGAACAACAACAATAATACGAAACCTGAAAATATTTATCAACCGTATGCAGTTTTGGGTGCGATCTCGTACTTCGTAGGATATAGCAGTTTCATACTATTCTGGGGTGCAGTGCATTTTGGCAGATTATTACCTGTCGATATGCAACAATGAATGGGGTATGTATGCTAAATCTTACAAACATCACATACATACATACATGCAGACTCAACTCTTATGAATATTAATTGTATCATTCGAGGGTACCACTAGACACTATTAATCTATTAATAGACCATCGGTGCGACCGGCAACACTATATTTCATAACATTATAATATTTAGTTTTCACATTCGAGAGACACGTTTTTCCACTTATTATTCATACTACTTACCTGGTATATATTTGAAGACGTGAATTAGTTTTGACACTATCGGGGCGACCGGCAATACAACAGCAGTTCTACGACTAGGTCTATTGCGATAAGGTTAAGGTTTTCACCTTCGAGGGAAACGCTTAAATTAATTAATACTATTTCAAGACATGATTTAGTTTGACACAAGAAAGACACGACATCGAGGAATTTTTATTAACGCCTTCAGATAATACTCAGTATCTCATTATGACTCATGCCAATGATTATTAAATTGTTATTATATTGAGATTCATGTTGATTGTTAAAATTTGATTTTCTCTTTTTTCTTCTTATTTATTATGTAACAATCATTATCATGCATCTTATTCTTGACATACTGGTATGTATTGTTATTCCATTTATTTGCCACTTCGACAATGCTCAGCTCTTGATTCAATCATACGATTCACATATACCTATCAATCATACCTTGATATTTCACAATCAACGTATACCTATGATGAAGCCTTCCTTATGAATGCCTTTACCGACTGCTAAATTATATTTGATTATATAATATTTTGCTGCTTACCAAGTTCGATATGATTCATGATCAAAAACCAATTATTAACAATAGTTGTTTTACACAGACACATTCGAGTCAGTATATCGCAGTAATACAGTCCAAATAGCATGTATATGTACAGTACCGTCCTCCTGCCCACACGTAGGAGGGGAATTCTCCAAACAGTCTCGAAAGGTTAAACCGGTGTTGTCTGTTGGAATATCCGCAGGCGTTTGCAGCTATTAATACTGTAGTGTGTTCAAAATAAAAATAACGGTTTTATTTCTATTTCCTTTGGCCTTTTTCAGATTACCCACGACTACACTAGAGCGAGCGTGCAGCATGAACAACGTGCACACTAACATGACAGCGCGTTAGTTGGGCCAACAAGGTGAAGACGATAACCAGATACGCACTTGGGAGTACACAACAATGCCCGAATCGAGGGAAAATATAAAAATCACCCGCTCGTTGTTTCCGAAGTTTTGGAGGCTTTATTACCTGCCAAACAAAAATCGGTTCAACATTTTTTTTGTATTTGATAAACATGCCACATATTACCCGGTTTTCGCCTTTCCGGGTATACCCTTCGGTGCCCCTTTCTCGTTACAAGCGTTACATAACAGCATAGTATGGAGGTAGGTTGATTGTGGGTGGTTGATTTTACCAAGCGACGGGGGGGGGGAATTCCGCGGGCGTTATCAGCATACCGTATATTTAAACCTCCAGGACACTCCTTGGGAGTTTCCCCGGGATGGTCCCCTCACCTTTTTGTCGGGTTCGCATTATGTCGTGGTGGTTCAGTCCTCCTATTGAAAAAATATCATCCTGTATATGTAAAGTCCTCCTCCCCATACGTCGGTGGAATTCTCGAAATATTTTCATGAGGTCCAACACATCACTTCGACAACGTAGTACGTAACAGCACATGAAGGCAGGTTGGTTGTGAATTGTTAATCTCCCCAAGCGACCGGGAGGGAAATTCCGCGGCGTCATAAATACACCGTATATTTGCACCTCGAGGTCGTCTCTTGGGGAGTTTGTTCGAGATGGTTCCCGCAGTGTGACGCCGGGTTCGGGAGTGTGGCGTAGTCCCGTTGTAACTGTGACCTTCAACCCCCGCACAAACGAATCCGGCGCAAAATCTACTATCCCGTTCTAGCGGCAAGAACAAGCGTGTAGCCAATCCCGCACAAACGAACCTCGCGCAAACACTTAAAATCCCATACCGGCATACAAAAGTCCGACAAATTGGAATTATTTTCATAATCCCGTCAATGGAGGATCATCAACTTCTGCTGACAAGTAATCGCAAATGCAGATTGTCGCCCGTGCAAAAAAACGTAGCTACCACAGGATACATACAAGTGTCCGGTCGCAGGCTAGAGGCTGATATCTCTCTTTACATTTTTGTTTTGAACCAAACATTCTACTCGTGTAATCGATGTTGTTAAATACGCTTACTGCGCAGTAGAATTCACATAAATAAATGGTCACGTCGTCCGTTTGGTTGTTCAATACAATCTCCGTTTTCCTGTGACCCGCGCGAGACCTGCGATCGGGAGCGCGAGTCGACCTCTTCCGCCCGCACTACCGCGACACGCCCGCCACACACAGCAGCTTCAGGTGGCTTCGGTGAACGAAAGGGAACCACCGTCAAACTCGGCATACGGGGGATATTTTTAGGCGCCCGCCAGGGGACGGTTCGCTCTGTCCCCGGGATGGGAAAGAAGGCCTGGGAAGGAAGGCGTTTCAAACATATTGGGAGGCGTTTTCGTGCCAGGCATTATTGATTGTGTCCCCTGTTTCGAGTTCCCATTCGTATGGGATGTTCAATCTGTTCGGGGAAGAAACTCGAATAAATTTCCTCCACGTGTTTTGGTTGTATCCTTGTTTCGAATGAAACCTACAGAAGGGGTCCCGGTGTTATTTCTGGGCGTTGTGTGCGTACAAATTATGGGTGTCCTTAGGGGAGCTACACGCCAGCGACGCGCGAGCGCCACGCGCTTCACAGCCCACGTTGCGCTTCACGGCAAAGGAAACACAGTTCTCGTATACTTGTTGCGGGTACTTGTTCCAACAATGGAAATCCATGGTGCCCAAACCCCCGAGTTTCGCACCTCAGAGGCCCTTGCCCCCCTGAAAAACTAGTTGTTGCAATGATTTTAGAAAATCTCTTGCTCTCAAAGACGCCGCGAACAATAACTCACCGCCGTCGTATTGCGCACTCGTTTGGTTTGGAAAAACTGCCACACATGTCACCCGAAAAAGTCTGTGATTGGGACTTAGGGCACAGCAGCAGGAGTAATAGCAAGTGTTGTGGGTGAATTGTATCGACTCGGTGATGTGAAATGCTTAGCGTGAGCCACTTTGTCCAGGCGCACCTCCATTACAGGTGTGGTATTCAGCGTACACCCGGTCCGGTGGTACAGCGACCATTAACAAACCAGCCTATAATATACACGTGGTATACATATATACATATATATATTCTGTAATCTAGGGGCGGGTGATATCTAACGGGGGTGTGCTTTGTTCCGTGTTACAACTTGTACCACCTTGAAATGCATACCTGGTACTGTAGTATTAATATGTGGCACAATGCAAGGAATACGTAGTCGCTCTGATTCTCACAGCTGATAGTACCAAATATGGAGCAGTAAATACAATTTTGTCCCGTTGGTAGCCAAGAACAGTAGCCGGTATTTCTAAGATTTGGATACAGTATATGAATTTAAAGGCTATTGGTGTTGCAGCGTACCACCCTTGTAGTACTAGGTAAACCTGGCATAAAATATTGTAATACCCCACCACGCAAGGAATATATCCCTCGTGCGTGTTTGCCAACGTCTTGCACGCGCGAACCACGCGCAGTACCGCGGTAGCCAGATCCCGAACGTACAATGACGTTAAGGCCAGTTGTGGTTGAATTCAATTGCGAAAACTACCGCAATGACCATATTCTGCATAGACTATTCAATTAGGTACCGTCATTGCTATGATACGTGCTGCACAAAGTTTCCAGCTGAGCCCCGTAGTATGTGCGAATCCCATCCAGATCCACAGGAGTCCCACGGTGGCCAGATATCATAAGAATGGATCCGTCGAGTCTCCCGGTAGCTGGTTTCTACGGGAACCATTTTGGCAGTCAAAACGGCGTCCCGAGAGGACGCCGTCGACTTTTCGGGTTTCCATGTCCCTTGGGTAGGGTGATCAATGTGTATCTGTCCATCTACCCTACCGTTGTAAATTGTGTGTGCCCCCCCGCTCCCGGATCAGGTCAGGACGCCAACATAGGAAGCTACGATTGGACACTACGTGCGCCTTAAGCGCTGGTGCTATTGTGTTTCTTGTCACTGACGCGTCACCGTGGACAAGGGACCAGAAACATTTCCTGCTGTGGTTGGATCATTTTACAATCGGACTCTTGACGGATACTACGCGATTTCGACGGCAACGGGAGAGGCAGGCAGGCAGGGAGGGCATCGAGCTCTGTCAGAGCTTCATTGAGAAAAGGGTTGTCTCCGGCGATGGCGAGGTGCTTGAAAGGTATGGACCTACGGTTTACAGTGTACATTCACCAACCCGTGGAACAATAAAGGTGACACATTTTGACCGCATAGATAACGGTGTTGTGAACTCTTGAGTTGAGGAACTGCCCGGTATCCGGTTTTTATTTTAGTATTAGTCGCGATTGCTGCCTAGGACTCGCGATTAGTCATTCTGTAAAGTCAACATTTTTTCTTCGTTGCAGAAACGAGCGAGATATGTAGTCCCCCATAGGAGGAGCCTCGTAAATATTAGGTACCCACCTACGGTATACCAAGTAAGGAGGCATGTTACGATAGGAGGTGCACCTACTGTTTCAGATGTTTTTCGCTTGAGGAGCTCTTACACCTCACCCGTAAATGATGTATCGTTCGACAAAAACTAATCTTGCAACCCGACTGTCAGTTTCATGGCCTAGGCATCATATAGAATAATACAGTCGTTTATTCCAGCAGTGTTTCGCTGTTCCTCGTTGGGGAAGCCTCGTTGCCCACAGACACGTTGGGTTAAGCTCAAGGTTGGGGTTACATATTTGGCACGATATCTTTCTGGGCTGGTGCTACGGTAGGGGGGTCGCTTTTCAGTCCATTATTTTCGGCGGGTGAGAGCCACTCCGCCCAGTGACTCGCCAGATTTCTTAGTGTTTTTTCAAGTCTTGACGCTTTAGGTTTTCGAGATGTGCACCGCCATGGTATGCTTGCTACACTGCGACGACAACACATCCCTGCGTCCAGTTTTGAGCGAGGTAAAGAGCCACTCGCCCGAGTGGAGCAAACGGGGTAGTGCAAATCAGGCTACCCCCCCTACCGTAGCACCAGTCTGTGATCGGTTGAGCTCGGGAGCGGCGGCCGGGGCCTTAAGGCTAGCCGAAAAGACGAATATGTGTCAAGTAAGCAACTACCGGTATGTAGGATACTCTTAATGCTATGACATACTTCGAAGTAGAAAGTGAACAATAGTAAGTACCACCTTTCAGTTGATGTGTACGTTTTACGTTCGCTTGCTGATGACCAGCAAAGAAACACATTGTATATAGAGGTAAACGCAGGCCACAGTCAGATGAACTTGGACGATAAGCTTCAAAACAAGGGAAGAATATGAATAAAATGACTCCACAGGCCCTGTTGAATTATGTCCAGCAGACAGAGATCGCGAGGGGTTGTGGAAGAATATGTAGTAGGAAGCTACTGGGTGCGTTGCACGCGTGTGTTGGCAGCTCGACCACAACCTGTACAAACATTTATCACCACAAATCATACACATGACGACCCCAAACCCCTATTTCCTCCAGTTACTACTTGAAATGCCAGGCCGTTTCGTGTTTGGCCCGAAGTTGGAGTGACGACCGAATCGACGTGGGTTGTTCCGTTTCATGCCTAAAGTACGTAAATACATAGATATTTCTGTGATACTTACGTCTGAGCTTAGTCTATGTTGGAAGCTTGGAAGCTCAATCTCGGATGTGTATCTGTGTACTTTACTTGCTGCTCTGGCATACGAGTTGGTGTGGTATGCACTGGTGCTGCTTAGGATATGGGAGATATGTCTTTGTTAAGATGCCAGAGAGTACCCACAATGTACACACGAGTATGAGACATGATGCTAAGTTTTGCTGTACCACATGAAAATAGTGATACGGAACATATCATTACTCGTAGATGGGTGCCGCGCACGTACTGGTGTAGTGTGAACCCCGTTATACAGGATCATCATGCGTTTATACGCAGCTCCTAGGTGGTACTGATTTCTGCCGTGTTAAGCGCCATCTCCAATAATTACATCTTCGAAGAAGTGTTTCGGATAAGAGTTTGGGTTCTTCATGTGAGAAGTTAAGACAGCAAGGCCCATACCGTGGCATTGCGCACTGGTCATATCGGGCGACCTCCATTGTATCACCCGCCATAAGAACAGGCGAGGGGACCCGGGTATTTCAAATCAGCACACCCAGAGGTAGTCTCTCAGTATCGCTTCGGATGTTTACTTGATCGCTCTCTTTTTAACGTAATGATAGCATGTTAAATGACAAATGACTGTATTTGTAAGATATTTCAATCAACGAGTGATGATCGTTACCAGTTGGAGATGCCGATCTTGGATATGATATCGGAATCCGATAGGAATTGGGTGTAGGATGCTCGAAAGACTTAGACAAAAAACCATTTAAGTACAATGTCTATTAATAGTACAAGCTGTTCACAACACCCCTCCTGGTATAGTAGGTACTTTATCTTTGACTTAGTTGTTCGGTACAGGAAACGTGCATGGGGCTTTAGTTAAGTCGAAAATCGCGATGACACCCATCGACGGGCGATCTAGCACGCTCGAATCTTCCCTCGCGAGCGATTGGGGGTATTTGTATTCGTTGGAAGGGCGGCTAATATTCTTCCCTCGCGAGCGATTGGGGGTATTTGTATTCGTTGGAAGGGCGGCTAAGATTGTCGTTCAGGATCGCGAGACACCAGGTTAACGTAGACCCACTATGTTGGGATGTAGCTGTTTGGATCAGCATACATGGTAGGTTTTTGAGGCCTACATATAGGTCCAAGCAACTATATAGTGCATCACTCTGCCACCGTAGCTAGTAGTGTTCGGCGGTAATTATTGTGAACTGAAAGGAAAGGGATATTGGAGTGCTCAAATAATTAATCCTAATTACCAACGACGGCAGCTGCAAAATCGACTGGGTGTGAACCCCTAGGTTCGTGTCTGATGTTCAAACATGATTCAACTTTGTTCTCAACGCCAGGGAGAGTCGGATACAACGATCGCCACAAGTGATGAAACATACATATAGTCATATACATGTCGTTTCGATTATGCCTTGCGCGTTGAAGAATCTACAGCACACGTTTGACAAACTCCGATCCTTCCGCTCCTTTGGAATATCGTCCACGTGTTTCACCGGCAATACAGCAGACGAAGCCAGCTTGACCTTGAGTGCCTTGGCCATAGCTCTCCACCATGAATATGACGGTGTACAATGGTTCGTGTCGACGAGGAACCTCCAGCTAGCGTGTTTGGATATGTGCGTGGTCTGTCGGGACCTGGCGATGTCACACGTCATTCTCGGCGCTAGTAGACCACGCCAATTATGGCTACGCCGCATTCAAGACGCTTTCTGGAACAGGCGACGTGCTTCACGCGTTCCGGCACTCAAAGCTAGTGCGATTACGTGGACTTCACCCGCAATATGTCCAGCGGACGGGAGAAAAACGTTTTCCGAACCATCTGGTTATCTGCGATCAGGGCTTAGGCGCTTGCTACGTTCGAAGGATCGCGACAGGTGCATTAGAAGCGTCAGGTGGCCGGATACTCTAAGGAAACTGACGTTTGGTCCATCATTTAACGATTCCATTGACGATCTTATGTGGCCGACATTCTTGGAGCAATTGGTGTTTGGTCGAGACTTTTGCCAGAGTGTTGATGATGTTGTGTGGCCTGCCTCTCTGGCGCAGTTGTCATTCGGCTCCTGCTTCGATATGCCTATCGACAAGGTGGTGTGGCCGACCTCGCTGCAACGATTAACGTTTGGGCATTGTTTCAACCATCCAATTGGTCGGGTTACGTGGCCAGCATCTCTGAAGCAATTAACTTTCGGATTTTCGTTCAATCTACCCGTCGAGGGGGTGATTTTTCCTGCCTCCATGGCCTGTTTATCATTCGGAGACCACTTCAACCAACCGGTCAACAGGCTGGTATGGCCGGACTCCTTACGTCAGTTGACGTTTGGAACTCGCTTCAATCAACCAGTCGCCGGAGTACTGTGGCCGACCGAACTTCGGCGTGTTATTTTCGGCGATCGCTTCGCTAAAGAAATCGATAAAACCCGGTGGCCGGCGGCGCTGCGGTTTATGGCGTTTGGAACGGACTTCGACCAACCGATAGAAGGAGTGAAGTGGCCGGCCGGGCTGCAGAGTGTTGTGTTCGGTTATTTCTTCAACCAGCCAATCAAAGGGGTAACGTGGCCACACTCGCTTCGCCATTTATCTATTGGGCCTAAATTCGATCATGTGCGGGGTGTTCTGTGGCCAGATACTCTGCGTGCTTTATCAGTTGAGGTTCCGCTCGACCGAAATACGCAAGACATCACGGGACCGGCTAGTGTTCCACTGTTGACGTTTGGGCCTAGCTTTAACCGTTCCATCGACCGGGTAGTGTGGCCTGCAGCCATAGAGTACGTGAAGTTTGGCTCTTGTTTTAACTCGCCAATGCCGGTCGTGATCTGGCCGACGTCAGTGAAATCTATCACGTTTGGGGAGCGCTTCGACCAGCCGATCGACAGAGTTGCGTGGCCGTCCTCGCTGCTGGATTTGGAATTCGGGTCTAACTTCAACCAGTCAATTGAAGGGGTGGTCTGGCCTTCGATGCTGCGGCGTTTGACGTTCGGGTCTACATTTAATAGCACAATCGAAGAAGTTGTCTGGCCGGCGTCGCTGCAACAGTTGACGCTTGGAACCAGCTTCAGCCGTCCCATCGATGGGGTCTCGTGGCCCCCATTGCTGCAGCGTTTGACGATCGGGGGCAGTTGCGATAGGCCAATTCAAGGATTCGCCTGGCCGCCCTCGTTGCAGCAGTTGGCTTCTGGGCCAACATTGAACCTACCGATGGAACCTGCTGTGGTTCCGCACATGCTTAATCCTTTTACGTTTTGGGTCGACCTGAACCGGCCCCTAAACAAAGTTGAGTGGCCGGTTTCGTTACTGCATTTAACTTTTGGGTCGTCTTTCAACGAGCCCATTACCAGCGTAAAGTGGCCTATCACACTCCGTAGTATGATATTTGGATTTTGCTTCAATCAGCCCATTTTTTTCGTCGAGTGGCCTCCATCGCTGACGCGCTTGTCGTTTGGGTATCGATTCAACCGATACATCGATATGGTGGCGTGGCCATTATCTCTTCAGCATTTGTCGTTGGGATATAGCTTTGATCAGCCAATCCGGTACGTCACTTTTCCGGCCTCGCTGCAGTATCTAGAGTTTGGGTATCAATTTAACCAGAAAATTGACGCAGTGGTGTGGCCAGCTTCTTTGCAGCGTTTAGAGTTTGGGTTTCGGTTCAATCAATCAATCAAAGATGTCGCGTGGCCGCCATCCCTTCAGCATTTAACTTTTGGCGGTTGTTTTGCGCAGCCGGTTGACGGGGTTACATGGCCTCCTTCGTTGCGGATGACTACCGCTGGTGGGGTAGACTTACTCATCAATGCTCGGCGTCCACTGAGCCAACCGAGGAATGTTACGTAACTGTTGGGGCGCTGTCTACGGCAAGGGTAGCACCGGTTGAGGAAAATCCGTTATTGTTGAGGAGGCTACTTAGGTGAAGGTATATCCTTCAATATGCTTAGTTGTACATCTAAGTCCCGGCAATATTGATCGGTGGTGAACTTGGTGTTGGTGTTGAAACAAATGTTCTTGGTGAAGGAAGTTTTTGGAAAAAAATCTCCTTGAGGAGGAGCCGCAGCAAGTTAGGGCGACATATCTATCGCAGCACCTGTCAAGGTGGTATAGTACGTACGCCGACGGAATCATCAAGTGCGTAGTGAGTGGGTGGGTGTGTATTGTGCTTAGGGGGACTCTGTGTTCGTTCGGTAAAGAGTTCATCAAAGCCGCATTACGAACGTTTTGCACATGCCCGACGCGTTTAGGAGTGCGGAACGCGAACCATGGGGCAGAGAGGATGGCGCGTGAAGTTCCCATAATAAGAAGAAATGCATCCGTTCGGGCATTCATTCAAAGTCACTATTCTTTGCTGCTCAGCTTCGGATACTCATTGGGTTTAATTGACGAATCGATGTTGGGCGCGGGGGCCGGGAGCAAGAAAATTGGATATGTTGGAGTCTTGCCTAGTATTGGCCCACGCATTAATGAAGCTTGTTTAGTTAAGACACTATACCTGCAACGTATATGTATGATATGTACAACACGTTGTTGCTGCGAAATCCACGCTTCGGCCGCTCCGCCATCGGGACGCATGGACCCATTCTAATCAAAATACTACAAATACATATATAAACAGTACCTGGTATACTATTTTGGGTTCGTAGAGATACTAAAATACGAATCGGAGTACATCACATGGATGACAGATTCATCACCAGTCTAGAGGTATCCTGCTAGATACCACGTAGAGTACAAGGGTAGGGCTGCAACTACTCGAGCTATTATTAGTGTGAATTGGTGGATTGTCACATAATAGGGAAAGTTCACACTTTGCTTTTTGTGATGATCTAACCTATTCAAAATTTGGCCGCTCCACCATTGGAGTAGTGGCCAGTTGTAAACTCCCGTTGCTTTAGTCTGCTGATGTGTCTGCTTTGAGTATTTCGGCTTGAGGTTGGTTGCTATAGTTTGTTTTTGTTCGTGGTTCAGAAAATATTAGACACAATGGTATTTCCACAGGTTACTGCCAACCATGCGGTTGCTGTTTTTTCATGTACCAATAAAGCTCGGGGTAGTACATGGGTGTACTCGTTATCACGACCGGGCCTTTTCCTGGCAGGTCGGTAGTTTAACTACCTGTTTATCGGATCGGGCCGTCTTGGATGTCGGCACGTGATATTGAATGAGAACTCCCGAATTGGTTCCGACCGTTACACAACATGAATTAACTCAACGTTAACGGTATACGACTCCCGGTCTTAGGGTTGTGTCGCAAAACCCGATCTCACAGGTGTCATACACAGTTGCACGGGTTAGCCGCTAGCATACATTATAAACAACTATCTAACTTACTAGTAAGGCCGATACATACACGATATCTCCAAGGTTCTCGGAAATTTTCCTCATGGGAGCTGGTTCCACGAAAAGGCGTAAAATTCCACCTTCGGGAAATAACAAACCGAATACACAGCTTTTTTCAACACTAAAGATATCCACACGACCGCATGAACAAGGGAAACGCATCGGTGAAACGAATTTTCTCGTGCGAGTTGTAGTTCGCGAGATATGGACATTGCCGTACTACTTGGGGAGGCGCTATTTCACATAGGGATGGTACTCCTCTAGTAAAATCAATATAATTTGAAATCAGGCCATATATCGGCCAGTACGTCGACATATTCGACACTAGACATGTTGACATGATCGCATCAACAAGAGGAAGGCGTTCGTGACACTTTTTTTGATTTGCAAGCGGTGAGGGGTTGTTATAAGAAACGCCTCCTAAAGTACTAGAACAACATATGGAGCAATTTTGGTACCTTAAGGGAATATTTACTCTTCACGGGAATAATTGTTGCGCTTTGGCTGGGGAGAGTTGGAAAACGAAATTTGGCAGGGTTGTGGGCAACAACAAAACACAAACCATGACAGCTAGACGTTTTTTTAAAATGGATATTTCGTGCGTGAGGGGCGTTCAAAGTTTGCCGAAAAATCCAGAAAAAATGCATAAATGTCCCTAAAGAAAGGAAAAATAAAAAAATTGAAAAAGTCCAGCGTCAGTTTTTTCGTAGTGTGATGACGCACAACCCTGCCAAGTTTCGTTGTCCAACTCTCAAAAACCAAAGCGCAAAGTTGCGAAGGTGTAAAGCTCTGGCTGTCGCTGGAACCAGCTCGTAGATCAAACTCTTCAAAACACCCCATACTCAGAATGAATGCAGGGGTTGTAGCATGGTAAACCAAACCAGTTCCGGGTTTACCCTACCCTGTAGATGAACACTCCGGCATTTAAGGCCGAGCATCACGTTTTAAGACTGATGGCGCTGGATCAACTTTGGTTAAACGAAGAGACTTCGAGCCTCGTAAATACATAACTCGTCAATCTAAACGTCGCTTACAAGTAGAGAGAGAGAGAAAAAAACAAATCGTGAACTATCTACGGAGTTGTTGGACATCATAGGATCTACCTTCCGTGAACATGGTATGTATGCATCAACGCTAACGCACGCAGCCGTCAAGCCCGATTATTCGTTCAACCTCAAGAGATTGCGCATGCCTGGCGACAACGCTCCGACTGGATACTAGTCATACTGCGAACATGTTACCCTACCGGAAGGGCTCCCCTCCGCGGATGATGCATCGATTGCCACTGAGGTACGTTTGTAAGGGGCCCTGTGCATGTTTCTCTTTGGAGCTTCCACGGTACATACAGTACTGCATGCTATATCAGTGCCACTTTTTTCAGTTCATGATACCGCTGAAAGTTGAACGAAACTTCGGAACCCCGGCCCAGCAGGCGCTCATTACCCTCGCCATCTCAGTCGGCGCGTCAACAGGGATCTCCGGCCGATCTCCTTTGAATACCACGCGCGTGTCAACATCTCTTGGACACGCTTCGTCCCCCCTAGGAAGTTTCCTAGAAACCGCTTCCCACATCACGATTCCGAAGCTGTAGACATCGCTTGGTAAGGGTGAGCCCTTCGCCTCCGGGACCTAACGAGACAGGGTCGAAATGGACGTCGCGACAGGAGAGAGCGGACAGTTATGACGCGAAAGGGTTAACAGGCTGAATTATACGTCGTAATCGTGTGTTCCCCTTGTGAAGGCGAAGAACAAATGAGGGAACGCAGATGCGGTGCAGGAGGATGCTAGATTTTGCGTGCGATTGATTTGTATTTACACCCCGTGTGGTGCTACCCGCGCGCTCTCGATGGCATCAACCATGTACCGCGACCACTTCATCCCCCAAGACAATGCTCATAACACAAATTTTGACGCTATCCATAGAGTCGGATTATTAAAGCTACCGACATTGGAGTCGGCTTCAGTCGCTTACGCTAGAGTCGAGACCGCGCGGCACCATTCTTAAAGTGATCGAGCGAACAGACGATATCACACGGTCAAACAAGATTAGTTAAACGAAGCAAGGTACCCGAAATCATTGGTTTGCGCATTTATAGTATTCTTCACGATGAAACACGTCCGCTGCTCTGTACATGCGTCGCAATCCCGTTCACCTCTGGAGCAGCCCATGCAAGGCTCATTTGCGTGCTGTGGCCATTGTCCGCCGTGTGGAGGGCCAGGCCCGTGGAATTTGTGAGCCGTGGCCATCTGGATGTTCAGAAATCGGCAATCTGAACCATGAAAGAAAGCAATATAGAACAGATTGGATGGGGCAGTTTATCGTAGTCAATTGTGGAGTATTGCGGCAATGTTCGTGTGCAGTCATATTGATACCCAAAATGTCCAACGTGTGTTCGTATTTCTAGATATTCCGCAGCTCTCCTCGGCCTGTGTGCAGGCTCCCAGGAAAGGTACACGCCCCTCACTTGAATACCCGTACTGTAGGCATACAAGGGTCTATGGTCATCGACTACGGTCATGAAAAACGCTAGTAAACCACTCTCCACATATTCTAGGGCTGTCTCTGAAAGTATAATGTTACCTTATCTCTCCGCACTCCATCGAACAACACGTTAGGTGACTTCGTGTCTCCGTGCACTGTGTCCTGAAGATGCAGGAAAGCCGTTCCGGCGCAGATATCCCTGAGTATGCTGTGGACGCGCTCTTCGGCAAGGGGATCAACGGCATCCTTCAATAGTGCGCGCAGGTCCCCGCCAGTCAGTAGTTCCATGGACAGAGCGAATCGATCTTCACGAGAGGCAATGGCTCCGTAACCGTTTACCGTGTGCGGGCTCCTCAAACGAATCATTGATTGTAACTCCCTCAAAAACTGATTACGGCGGCTACTTTTGACGTCCACGTCTGACCCATGATGCTTCATACCAAGCCCCATCTCCTGGTTGAGGTTATGCAGTTTACCGAAATCGTGCTCCACTTGCACAACCTGAATGGATTAACGTTCGTGAAGGGGATACACATGAAACATATTGACGGGACTTAAAGCAAACATTTGCACACCTTATTTTTTGTATGGCATTGGTAGCATCGACAACGACAGCTACCCATTCCAAAAGCAATCGTACGGTACTGAAAAGCGTTTTCCATCATTGACGCTATAGGCAACAGGCATCGGTTAGCTCTACGTTCCGACTACTTCGTCAACTACGAATACGGTTGGATGAAGATTGTTCAGAATGACTGCCACGCCATTGTTCCGTTCCTGTGTCAATCGAAACCATGTTACCGACAAACCCTTGCTGCCTCGTTCCGACCGTTGTAGTATGCGATGTCAACAGCACCGAACCCGACCTTACCTACAGTAGCACTTCGTCGTTTATCGTCACATAGCACTCAGCAATCTCAACGTTGTCAAGGTTGCGTTGGCGTCGTTTTTGTCGAGACTCCCATACCAAGCTTTCCCGTGATGCAGTATCCGATATCCGCGACGTCATGGCAGCGATATTTTCAACGCACGACAAGACAGGAAAATATGGAAACATGGATACAGCATTATTTGGACCGGCATGACACGGAAACTAATAGTGTATTATCATGACCCATCCCACTATCGATTGATGTTTTAACGCGCATTGCGGTAGTACTAGCATATCGGAACACGATTCCATCCGACACTATAGCACAAGTCTAAATAGACCCAATCGTGATGTAAATTGCGACCCAAATACCGACCAAGCACGCTTACCTCGGGTCCTTCCGGATGGGGACGCAGACCCGCCCTGATATATTGCCCGAGTTTCTTGATATATTTCCCTACCTGTACTCGCAAGTCAATCTGGAGGCGTCCGCAATATGAGAAGGAGGGTATTTGTGAACGAGCGATGGTCGGAGTGGCAGCTGGGGCGGATACAGTTATCTCTATACAAATGCTACGACGAAGCAAACAGTGAAGCAACATCACGCCGGTAGACGTCCCAACGCTTGGAGTGTTGGCTACGTTGGATGGAAATTGGACTTGGGTTGCATCCCACCAGAGGAAAAAGCAAGGTAGCCCACAGTTACAGTAGCTGCTCAACAGCGTGCCATGCGCTCCGTCACGTGAAGATATAAAATTTAAAAGGATCGTGAAACTCGTTAAGAGAACGTAACGATCTCAACACCATAAATATGTTGATGAGGCAGCAGACCCTACCCCCACCCTCGGTTCCGGTTGCTGTATCGTACGCGATAAGGTTAGTAGTCTCGAACACTCCAACGGAGATATTTGTTGTCGTCGATGTGTACGCCTTGTCCGGCATTTTAATGTGGTTCTTTCTCCTCGAATGTCTTCCTGGGACAGCAATAGAACAGCAAGTTACCAAGTGTTGTCCAAGAAACCTGCGCTACTGCTGTCCTATTGTACCTTTTCAACCTTCGGCAAGACATGGACGCTCACATGTAGCCGAGAGATGGCCGCCTTGATGACTGCTTCCGCCTCTTTCTGGCGTCCCTTGAACAAAGTCGACACCATCACCTGCTGAGACGTCCTGCCCTTGCTTCGGTACGTTTTGATAGTGTCCACCAGATCAGCGACAGCATCGTGCACATCCTCCAGCAACAATCGATGGGTTGGCTCGACGATATGGTCGATCTCCAGAGTCAGTCGGATTTTGGGGAAATGTGCCAGGGTACGTAAGGAAAGGCCAAACGTTAGCGATTCATCACCTGTGTGGGGTATCAAGTTTCGACTCTTTAGGGTCTGATGGATTGAGCCCCTAACGCGATAAGCTACCGTTTGGTTTGATGCTCGTACTAGTATATTTGGTATACAACTAGCGCATAAAATGTTTACTTTTTTGGGTTGTTGGAGCAAGATGTACCGTACTCATCCTTCAGTTGAAACGTTGAGCCCCTACAGGAAATATGGCACTCCCCTAACCGTGGCACTTCTCGAAATGACAACAATTCCATCTCGTTTACGTTAAACGTGATGTGTTTCAATTTCACCACACTACCTACACTCGTCCCGACTCCTCTCCAATAGTTTCCCAACCTCTGTTAGCATATGGACGTTAAGATCCATACGTATCTATTTGCGATGTACAGTCAATACGCACTGATGCGAGTATTCGTATCAGTCTCTTAGTTCAGATATTCGGGTAAATACAATGTGCGGATAGTTTACGAGTTTGCCTTACTCGTAGTACGCTGTATTGTATGTCCAAAGCATCTCCGTCAGGAACGATGCCGAGAACGTTGCTAGAACGTTACTATAACGTTGTTGAGAACATGTTAGGGAACAGTACGGACTACGGTAGAAGGTAACTGTCCGTAGCATGGGCCTTGTACCGAGATGATCAGGTGCAGGCATTCCCCACCTCTATCACTTTAGTCCACTCTACTCTACTCTACTCTACTCCTCTCTGCTCTACGGCACCCTTCTCTTCTCTTCTTCTTCTTATTTTCTCGTGATCTCTCAGATCAATCTTCTTTCCAATATGGCCAGATGAGGGCCTTTTCGAACTACGACTTTTCTTCTTCTTCACAAGTGATATTCACAGACACTTCAGTGCCATCTCTGCCATCTCACTTCACAGAGACAAAGCCTCGACACACGCGTCATTCTTTCAGATTATGAGGCTCGACTTTGGTCTAGGCACCGACTGGCACCAATGAACGACGTCTCCCGGCGAGCTCGTCACGTTCTACATTCGAAGAAATTTTTAATTTTTCAAGTGCGGAAGGATAGGATATTGTCTCCAACAAACAGAAGATAAGCATCTACCCGACGGCATCGACATCGACGTTCTTCATCGATATTCACCAAGTTCGTCCGACAGGGTTACTACAAGGAGCACTGCTTTCACGCTTCTACGCGCGAAGCAGGTAAGGAGACTGCTGTCGTGCATTCACGCGGTTAGCATGTACGAGTAATGAGTCCTGTTTCACGCTCTTATGCGCGAAACTCGTACTCGTACGTCCCACATTGTTTTCACGCCGAAATAGCGAAAATATGCCACACGACTATTTTTGTAACATCGCACGCAAAGTTTTGTTTTCGATACTATGATACTTTGAAGCTGTAAGCGCGAAACACGTCACACAACTATTTCTGCTCATCACACGCGAAGCTAGTTTCCACACTACTTCCACGCTGTAAAGCACGAATAACGTTACAAGACCTCTGTTTCTCCGCCATCACAACTAAAGTTAGTTTCGAGCCGGTTTCACGCTATTAATACGGGCGAGGTCATTATTAAACCGTTTCTTCAAGCTACCAAGCGCGAAGTGCGTACACATAGATTTGTCTTCGTGCAAGTATCGACGAGACGATCTACACGTGCTGCAACGTGCAGCCAGATCGTTGACGAATATGCTACTCCGCGTAGCATTGGGGGGATCACCTCCAGCATACATCTAGGCTTCCATTTCCAGCAACGGCTTCACGCTTTAACGCGGAGGCACGACTTCAGACTCGGAAGGAAAACTCATCCTCGTCCCTTGCATTTGGCAAGAAGACCAACAAGTGCTACATCACGCAGCCAGGTCGTTGATGAATCGGCTACTCAGCCTGCCACGGGAGAATCAATTCATGTCGGGGTTTATTCTACTACTAGCCTGGCACAGGGGCAACACCTCTTGCTAACAAGGATCTAGCACCTCCGACATCATAGGACTACAAGTTCTTCATCTGCAGCTACGACTACTGGTGAATTTCGCCATCATCATCAGCTTTGACTACAGAAAGCATCATCAGCGCTTCTTATTTGCAGCTTCTTCTGCTTTTTGCACCAGGTTCTACACCTACTTCAACTACTGCTGTACGAGCAACGCTGCAACATCACTGTCTCGAGAAGGTATCGGCACCTACGACTAGTACAAAAACAGCAGTTCTGCGGCTACTACTCATCCTTTCAGGTCATCTACAGCAACTAACTCAACCTTTTGATTTCCTAGCTCTTCTTTCAGAATCGTAGACGACCACATCGCAACCTACGATCTTACCAAGGGTTAGCTCAACAGCACCACCACGGAAGCCTTCATCAAGCACCTGGCCACCCCCATCTCCGGCGCATTGAGGACCATCTACGTAATTGGCGAAATCCTTGCCAAAGCGCAAACACCACTTTGCAGGCACTTGGGGAATTCACCCCATGCAGGGAGTTCCGACAACTTCTTATTGCATGTCGGGTCTGGTACATTATTTGCTTTTTGATGGAAGTGGGTGGAAGCTTCTATTGGAAGCTTCCACCACTTCCACGAAAGCTTCCACCACTTCCACGAAAGCTTCCATCGATTCCATGGAAGCGTGTGGAAGCTTCCATGGAAGCGGTGCAAGCTTCCATGGAAGAGGTGGAAGCTTCCATGGAAGTGGTGAAAGCTTCCACGGAGGTATTGAAAGCTTCCGCGACTTCCATAAAAGAGTTCACCGCTTGCGTGGAAAATTCCACTTTCATGGAAGCTGGAAGCTTCCGTGGAATTTACTAGTGGAAGCTTCCGTGGAAGTGCGAAGTGAAAGCTTGCATGGAAGCTTCCGCGGGCCTGTGTTTACTTCCATGGGCTTCCGTGAACTTCCATTGGTTCTAGTTTACTTTCACACCCTTCAGGCGGTGTCTGGAAGCTTCCACTACTTCCACCGCATCCGTGGAAGCTTCCATGAAAGCCACCTCTGCGGAAGTACACGGACGCTTCCATGGAAGCTTCCACGGAAGCGTTCACGGCATATTGTTTGGAATGGAATCTTCCGCGGATACTTCCGGTGTAAACTTCCAATAGCACTTCCGTGGAAGCTTCCACTGAGCTTCGTTCACTTCCACGGGCTTCCATGTACTTGCGGTTCCACTTACTTCCGCATACGTCCACTTCCTTCCACGAACATTGACGTACTTGCACGCCCTTCCATTCGCTTCCATGTGCTTCTACATACTCCCCCGAAGTTACAGCCTTTTATCAGTCTTCTACGAGGAGAGGAAAACAAATTGAAGCGACCTCCTGCATTTTTGGTGTTGAAAATAAAATTCGCGTCCATGGAAGCAGGCCGAAGCAAGTGCAAGCAGTCGTGGAAGTAAGTTGAAGCTTCCATGGAAGCAAGTTATGAAAGCTTCCATGGAAGTGATGAAGGATGCTGCCATGAAACTAGTGGGAAGCTTCCATGAAAGTAGCTCCCACGGGAATGAAGGCAGCTTCGGCGGAAGTACTCAAGACTGTCCGTGGAAGATTTCAATGCTACCGCGGAAGCTTGCATGGAAGCCGCCTCCAAGGAAGAACATCGACATTGCCATGGAAGCGGTAGAAGCTTCCACGGAAGCTTCCATGGAAACTTCCGAGTACTTCCATGGAAGCCACCGCTTCCATGGAAGCTTCTACAGCTTCTGTGGAAGCTTCCATCCGCTTCCATGGAAGTGGTGAAAGCTTCCGTGGGAGTGGTTGAAGCTTCCGTGTCAGCAGTGGACGCTTCCATGGAAGCTTCCACGAACTTCCGTTGTAAAAGCAAGTACTGCAGAAGACCGCGTGCGCCGCCACTACCGTGTTTGATCAATGGGTAATAGAGCTTGTCATTGAATCGTTTATAGGAGGTAGAAGCATATGGTGTCCTTGCGAGGAAAGTGACTAGCACATACTCCAAACCCACACCCCTGGACACAGCAGAAGCCCGGGGCTAGCATGGCTGTACCCCCCGGCTAGGTGGATTGATCAAGTTCCATAGCAGAGAGAGAAACCGAGTGTAATTGTATGTACGAGCACGCCATAGTCGGTGGCAGTTCCCAAGTCTTCATGCCGGTTACATGTTGCGGTTCGCAAAAATATGCGTGTCTACTGTACACATCAGTATAGAGAACACGTGGCTATGCCAGAGGCTCGTAGTTCTTAGGCGCCACAAGCACTTGCTGCTGGGTGGTGTTTTGAATGAACGCCTTTCCAGAGTCGGGTCCTTTTGTTTGCGCACGTACATGCCTTTCCCGAGCCGGTTACTCGCGTAAGTGCTATCAACTCTCGTGAAAGGTACTGTCCACAAATGGCACCCCCATCGCCTTCAATCGCAAATCCCCCAACAAGGCCGTGCCGACTTGCAACGAAACAAATACTCGCATGTCATGCTTAGGCGCATGACGTATACATGTCATCCCTTCTGATGTTGTAGACGAATGCCACGGTATATACAAGGGCTACACCGCTATTTTGGCTACATACCGCATTTACGTCACTCGGGCGAGTGGCTCTGTACAAAGCTCAAATGTTGGATTCGAAAACATATGGATGGCGCAGCGTCATAAACAATCATCCCGATTGCGTGTGTTTGTATGTCGCAGAACCAAAGAAAAACACAACGATTATCATAGGATAGCTCCAAACATAAATTAGGTCCAGTCACTCGGCTCTGAGCGGCTGAAGATATATTGCCTACCTAACAATGACCCCGCTATGCCGTAGTTCTGATATTTTTTTTTTATATTTTTTTTATATATATACATACCGTACAGCACTAAAACAGGAGACTGGCACGAAAACAAATGTTCACCCCCAAGAGTCTCCACCGCCGCCTCGGCAAAAGAAAAAGGGCCTGTTGCCTTCAGCGTCTGATAACACAACATATATATATATACCGTGCACGCAAAAACATGCTCAAACAACCCCAGCCCCTCTTGGAAACCTTGTCGTACCGTGTGGGAGTCAACGTGTTTCCAGGGACTTAGTTAATGCTCCGATAGCAAGTCACCCTCTGGGTGCCGCCTGCTGTAGTAGGGGATGATATATTATATGCACGTACTCGTACGAATATTTTGCGTCGTGTGACCCCCCCCCCCCCAGCGCTGCAGAAGAAAGGGTTACGGCTTCTTTCGTATACCATAGAGTTGCGGTTCTACTTTGCGGTGACGCCTCCGGTGACCTATACATCGTGCAGTAGTACGAACCCAAGAAACAAACCCTTTACAAAACCCTTGAAGTAAATGTCACAGACAACCACACCACATTCACTTTCACCATAGTAAGAGACACACATTCCGGTGGCGTCTCCGCGCCCCGCGCTGCCTCCATCAACTACCCGTTCCCACACACTGATACTACGTATAGTATGCAACGTTCGGCTACAAATGTATTGCAGCTACGGTAACGCATCGGTACTCGCAGCAAGACCTAGAGGGAGGGGCCCCTTCCCCCGCCCCCTCCCATGGCCCTATATATGATTTCGCCCACACACAGTCGCCGTTTGGAGGTCCGCTGGCCTGCTCTTTTTTTCATTCGGGACTTTCCGTCCCCTTAACCTCTTCGCGCATGTCACCATCCGCCTTGAGTCTGCTGACCGTGTCATCTGCCCCCGGGACTAGACGCATATGTCGGAGGTGGTCTCAGCGTCGTAGCCGATCAGCTCCGAGTCCTCCTCCACAAAGATGTCCTTGCACTCGGTGTCACTCTACCGGCACATCAGCATCGATATACGATAACGTTAGAGCCTTTACATTTGCAACACAGCGATACATACCGGTATAGGGAACGATGGAAATAACTCAAGGATGGAGAGAGAGAGAGAGAGAGAGAGAGAAAGAGAGAGAGAGAGAGAGCTCGGGTGTTCCAGAGGGATACCGCCGCCGCCGCCGCCGCCGCCGCCCCCGCAAACGTCGAGCTTGCTGTAGTATCTGTCACAAGATACATGGTAGGATGGAGGTCCACCTGATAATCTATTGTAGGAAGCCCCTCATCCCCAATAAAAAGCTGCACTTGAGAAAAACTGATCACGCAACCCGACGAACAACAAATGGTCTGACTTACGGTACATACCAATAATAGTACATAGTAATGTCTGACTTACGGTACATACCAATAATAGTGCATATCACACAAGAGTGACAGACGCGTGCTATGATGTGATAGAGGTAGCATTGTTTTTAGCTGAAACGTTTTTCTGAATGGCCGGACTCCTCACGTAGTCAAGCATCGTCGGAACTTCATTTGTTGCGTTGAAATGGGTTTCTTTGCATACTCGGGCCATGGTATTGCTAATCGAGTACGTAGCACTTTTATTTCCCTCCAAAAACGAACGTTTGGGTGAGGTAAAGTGCGCCTCAAGTGACCACCCTTATAAGGCTAAAATGGTGAACCTCTACCGTAGCATGCGTCGAAACCACACACACATGATATTTCAGCGATTCTGGCTAGTTGCTGGGTAATTTCCGGGTAATTCCTCAGTTGAGGGGGTCCGTCGGTCGCAACCATTACACAATACAGTGAAACAGATTTAATAAAAAAAAAACGATACTCCAGCGATACCCCTGGGTAAATACCATGTATTTCGTAAGTTGAGGAGGTCCGTCGGTCACAATCATTGTTTTGGCCTAAACGTGGTTATATATCTATTATACGTACCCCTAATATCGTGTATAGCATGAGTCACAAGTGAGAGGGTAAAAAGAAGTCGACTTGTGTCACTAAATACGGGTGGAAAAGTTCAGCGCTACGTATAAAGAAAGTACGAGTACCCCCACAATATGTACATGAATAACTATCACGGGGGACTATAGTAAATAGGACCAAATGTTGTTAGTAAAAACAGGTAAATGTATTATAATATAAAGATGTTTGTGTGTACCGTAGGTCCTATTGACTATGGCATCATTAGCCCACCCCGTAATATATATATGAAGTATATATATATATATATGTGGGAGCGCGATATATACCGTACGATATTCGGTTCTGTTTGCTAACCTCGTTGTCGCTGATGCGTATCTTGTTCGAGTCCCTGAACGTCACCACGCTACCTTTCCCGCTGCATGACGCAAACGACACAAACGGGTGTCACAAGTACGAGTGCAAGAATAGGGGGGGGGCGGCATGGAGAATGTGTGTGAAGATTCGGCGGGTTGGCGGGGCGCGTGGATAATAAGCCGAGAACATCGTTCATGATGGTGTGCCTGAAGAACGTGCTCGGGCTCTGTTGGCTTATTTGCTCATGGTTGAAGCGCGCCTTGCCAGATGTCAAGGTGCTAAAACCAAATATAACGGGTAAAGCAGTAAAGAACAAGACGATGCGCTGAAACATGGAGAGAACATCCTTGATACTCTGCCAAACAGGACGATGAAAACTCTGATACAGTACATAGGTAGTCGAACTGCCTGAAAACCTCATTTCCCGATTATGACACACGTCGGGCTCTTCCTCTGATGTCTTACCTCTGGTACGATTTGCTGTATACGCTTAATCCGCCGGCATCCAAGTACGCCGTGTTCGATTTTATGGTTGTCCAGCCGTAGAAGCTAGACGAAAAGGCGTGCCATAAATCCACGCGTCGGCGGCCGGAACGGGGAGAGGTACAGCAGCATCACTATAAGGGGAAGCGAGAAAGAAGCTCGAGATAGCAGTGACGAGTGTACCTATTATACATGTGAGCCAGAGACGCATCAACGTTACACTGCCACTGACCGTGCAAGTAGTGCGGCTGTAACAACAGTAAGTTGACGATCACGGTTGTTTTTTCCCGAGAAGGACAGGCTGCTTGATATACCGTGTCCCTCTTTCCATCAAACTTAAGTACCCCATCCCTATGTACGTAGCTCAAGTTATTCGGTAATGAATCCCATCCATCCCCACCCATACTGGGCCTTATTAGTCGTTCAGGTGTATTATTAGTATATCATGTACATCGTTTTGCGCAACAACAACAACAACAACAACAACAGCAACAACAAGAGCTGTGGTGGCATGGGCGTAAAAGGCACCATGCAAAACAAACAATTGCCGGTGGTAGGGGACCATTTCCTGCAGATTTATACAGGTCCCCCTAATATACAACACCCCCAACGTGGGCCCTTTTGGGCCTTGTTGCGCCGCTAAAAAGGAAACCGACCGGATCTGTGGTACACGTGTCTATTGAGGGCCCCTCTAAACATTTAATCCGAGCGGTACGGTGCCGCCTCACGTCGTCGTGCCACCGCCGCCGGTCCCGACCCCACCGCCATGTCTGTTCGCTTGGTTACCGGAGACAACCACCGATCCACGAAACCTACAAGGAGCAGACCACACAACACGTCATAGAGCGGGGTCAAGTCGAGGGGGGGGGGGNGTGGGGTGGGCGGGGGAGGGTCGGTCAAACGACACGCAAAAAAAACGTACATAAAAGGCGTCCAAGAGGATATATCGCGATATTGTCGTCTGGGAGTAGATATGTACCATGTTCATTTCCACCGTGTCCTCGTCGTCGGTACAACCTCGGGCAAGCCACCGGCTCAGACTGATTTCGCTACAACGCCGCCCTTAATGGGCATCGCAGGGACAACCTGTGTGCCTTGTCCCAGGTGCATACATTTAAAACAAGGCAATAGGTAGACGTCCGTGCATACGCGGTAATGCATATTGATGGAGGGAAAATATATATTGGACTATCGTTGGTATAGGTGGTTGTGCCTCCGGTCCGGCTCGTCGCCAGGGCCCTGCTCAAGGCTACCGTGAACATTGTTACAAAACGCCGAAAATAATGTTGAGTGGGATGGTTCACGTGATACACATTACAACGGCGTACGCACTCTTACACGGTTCCGGCATTCCAGCGATGGTGCTGGTGGCATGAAACACTATGACCAGACAGATCTTTACAGCGGTCTCACTTGATGTCGCCGCCGTAGTTGTCGAAGCCGCCTCCGTCACCCCCCCGGCTAGTGTTGTCGTAAAATCCAGCCTTCTTGTAGAACCTGCAACCACCACCACGGCGCGGAATCGACGACGCGGACACTCATCAACAGTATAATGGAACGCTCTGCTGATCGAAGGAGAAACTTGTAATCAGATCTCCATCGGCATCGCCTTTCGGTTCGCTGCTCCGCCGGCCCGGGTTATCACTATTTGGTCTTCGGTATCCTGGCTTCCTCCCTTGGCCTGCGAAGCGAACGATCGCGAACGCTTGCCAATACTTTGTGGTGCACCGTCACTTGTGTTTTACTGCGTACACACAAGAATCACTCGAAGAAAAAATATTAGTTCCCTGGCTATCTCTACCCCCCTCCCCCCATACGCGACCTTATGGGAGTCTGCCCGGCCATCTCGTGGTACAGATGGACGGATCAAACAAGCATAAACGAGTGAGAAGAAATGACCAACCCCTTCCCCTCTGTCGCGCGGCTGCTGCCTCCAAAAAAGAAGCCGCATCTCACGTTATTTTTGAGTCCGGCCCGTTGAACACTCCGCCACCATTGATGTCGCACCAGTTGTTGGTAAACGTCGCTAGACCGCGGAAGCTGCGGGGTAGGTAGGTGAGAAGCACCGGGGGGGGTGAGGGGGGGGGACGGGTCTCCAAGTTGTGGCGTTCATGTCGCATGGCCTATAGCCTGCGTTGAGGGCGTAGTGGATGTACTTGTAAGCAGAATCGAGCGTCCTGTGGGGCCCTCCCGCAACACTGCTGTTGTACTCCACGTGTTTGCGGCTATGTGAATGCGTGAGGAGGGTCCTAGACGTTGCAATCGTGTCCCAGCGAATGCTTAAAAGGTTGGCAGAAGAAAGGGACATTGTGCTACTGTCGGAGTTACTCGCATTTCAAGATGTGTCTGCGAACCCACTCCAGAGACTGATGTACTGCTTTAGCCAGCAGCAGTGTTGATCTAAATATTTTGCTTCGAAAGTCGAGAGCGGGAGGAAAGCACATCTCGGCTCGGTCGGACCAACACGTTACGTCAAAATTGAGTTTCTAACTAAACAATCGCGTCGTACATGACAGAGCCCCCGTCCCTGTTGGAGATCGCTCCGCCGCTGTGCCCGTCGAACGATCTCCCGTTGATCTCGAACACAGCATCGCCGTCTACCCTGAATGTTTTTCAACGAAAGAACGACCCACGCGCACACCGAGGAGGGGACAAGGGGGATATTCAGTCACCACCGTATGAGCACCCTCCTGCCCCTCCTGGTTCGTGTGCAGGGCGTACCCATCTCCTTCTCGATCGGTTCTGTGTTGTTCTCGTTGTTGTTCACTTATTGCCCTGAGATGGATTGGAGCCTATTTGCACCGCCCATCAATGGATCAATTTCCGGTAGTTGGGACGAGAGTCCGTTACTCTTGTACTTCGGATGCGAGTGCCTGGGAATGATGTCCCAGGTCTTATGGTTGGACTGGTTGGACTGGGATTTTTCCATCGTTCGTTTTATCTACGATAATATATCCTACCTTTCCCTTCCATTTCGTTCTGATGTTGACTACGGGCGGAACGACCGGACACTATTAATTGTATCGTTTGGAACAGTTTCAGTCACATCAGGAGCTGAAAGGATGAAGGGTTCGGAGCGGGGGGGGGGGGGGGGGCGGACGGCGTTGTGTCCGCGTTGATTGGGACATGCTATTTTACCAAGACGGAAACACCCTTGATATCGCCTAGTCCCTTTCTCACCTGACGGTGCCGCCTTCGTTGCTGATCACGATGTACTCGTTCCAGATGAAGGTCGCATCGCCGCGGAATCTGATGTGTCGAGAAGGGAGGTCGAAAAACAGGGCCAAACAAAACGACAAACCAGACCAAGACGAGCAAAGAAGAAGGGCAGGGCAGGTAGGTGTGCGTGGCTTCAGGTCGCACCGACCGAAAATACCTCGACCTTCTGCAAGCACACAGGTTGGGCTCTACGGTAGTTAATCACACCGGGCAAGCACAATCGACCGCCCATGCTCCGCGTCGTTGTACCTGGTATACGTACGGAACAGGTCTCGAGCAGGCGGTTCTCCTGCGGCACCACTTCCGATTGGCGTTGAGCTGTGGTATATGGCTACGTACAGTCAGGTGGGGGTTGTGTCCCTGGCGATGTGTAGCGCCTTGCCTTGCAAAACGAAACAAAATATAAAAACCTCCGCACAAACGACAGAATACAGAGTCTGTCCCCTTTTTTCTATCGGAAGAAACCCCCCTCGCATGTATCCTGCTACTACATGATGCAGCCCGCCGTGTTGACCATGTTCCTTGGGACATTGTAATGAGGGGGTGTGTTTTGGCATTGTACACAACGTACGAATACGAGGCATATATAATATGCCAGGTACACGTTTGTGGGACGGCCGACTTCAGGTGCGGTTAGTCCTTGCACCTGAGGCTGCCGTAGTTGTGCAGGAAGACGTTAGCGTTGAGGTGCTCGAACACCGCGTTAGACCCGAACCTGTCCACAGGGGGAGCAGCATCAAACCAGGAGCGCGCGAGACTGCACGTAAATAAGCGAATTGCTTTCGCGAAACGCATCAAGTTTAGCGAATTCAGGACATCCCCGGCAGACGCCGTGTTGTCGACAATCAGTTTTGGCGTACTGCGTGCATATGAATGGCCCTGGGCACCATCACTAATTATACCCAATGTTCGCACGCACCCTTGCAGCACAAACGACGAGCGGCTGACAGGCATGCGTGCCTCCCAAGTTGCCCGTTTGACTGAACGGTGGTAAACAAACCAGCGGAGCTCTTCTGTTTCTTTGTGACTCACTCGATGCTGCCGCCAACCGCGTTCCCGAAGACGCTCGCCATGTTCCCCACCCGATTTGCTTTCATCTCGCCGGTGAACTTGGCGGAACCTCCGGACATGACGTTGAGCATGATGCTGTAGTAGTCGTCGTGTCGCCCCTGCACCAGCAGCGAAGCAGCAATAAGGTGAAGCAGAGGTGAAAAAAACAACCAAAACAGCAATGTATAGTAGCTCCGTTCAGCGAAAATCAAATAGCCCGACTGGCAGCCGGTAGCAATAGTGATGTTGGTGAAACACACCGGGGATGGTTTTTGGAACGTACCTCGTACGTATATATGTATGCGGCATTTTAATCAGTATAATACCCGGTCGTAGCATTCGACTTAAAGCGTAAGCGTAAAATAAAATGTGGCTCGAGCCTTGGGACATCCACACAAAAAACGAATCCACACTCGACATCGATGACAAAACTTACAGATACGCTGCGCCCGAACTCCGTCGTGTCAAAGTCGAAGATCAAGCTTGCACCGTCCATCACGGTGAACAACATGTTCGAGAACCTTTCGGAGAAGAGAGGTTGAGCGGCCGCATGCAGGTGTGGCGTGAGGGCGTGTCGTGACGAAAAGGAGCGCGTACTCGTACGTTTGAAAGCAGAGGAAGGAGGTCTCCCTTGGTCGTTTTGTTTCAGGAACGTAACAGACGGTACACACCACGTATTGCTAATTAAATAGCCCGAGGGTGATATCTAAAAACGTCCTCGAGATGTATGCTTGGCACACGCACAATTATTATCGAAGTTTTCGCAGCAATTACAGCGTTTGTTTGTGCCTGCGACGTAGAGGAAGAAACCCCGAGTGTTTCGACATCCAATCGGTCACACTGTGATGGTTTTGTTGTGCGATATAATATCAGGTTGCTTAAATATTACCTGGTACTACTGCCAACATGACGTCAACGATAACACCTGACAACGCCACAGCGGCAAGCGCCTCGCGCGGGCAAAAACAATAACAAAGATTTTCTCAATATGCAGCACGCACGCTCTGTACACAGACGCAAATCAAACCACCCTCACATGCATACAGGGGTATATGGCATATTTTCAACATTTCCGTCATAAAAGTAATTCCAGCAGTACTTTAGTTGTACTTCAAATATGTATACCTACAAAGGTTTCAGCGTGTTTCGTGTGTGCGTGGGGCGACGAGTTGTTTTTACCAGGCGGCGAGGCGCCGAGACGGATCGAGCGCTGTTGGTGTGCGCGATCGTCGCTGCTGCTGTATAATCTGCAGACTCTAGCCGAATAGAAGACCGCTGCTGCTGTGCATCGTCCACCAACTAACTGTTGGGATTGACTGCGAATGGGCCTCACGTGGTCGTGCTGGGGCCGGTCAGCGTTAACGTGCCGCCCTCGATGACAAACTCCTCCAGCTGGTCGTCCTCGATGACAGCGCAGTCGATGGCGGCGCTTGATAGCTCCAGGGTAGTGTCTCCCGAGAGAGGAAGGGAGAGGTTCTGCAAGTCGTCACATGCGGCCCTATCACGATAAGAGAAACATGTATGTATGTACATCGAGATACAAGCGGGTCGGGGGGGGGGGGGGGGGGGGGGGGGGGGGGGGGGGGGGTGGAATGTCAACGATTGTCGACAACGGCGATCGAGATCGAATGTGATCCTAGGCGAAGATAACGAAACAAAATTAAAACAACACTCATGTAAGCCGGGCGCCTACGCGACGATTCACGCTCGGTGTTGACTGAATCTCAGAGCCACCATGATGCACATCTTGGTAAATTCAAACCAAGCTGATGAATCGCGGATAAAACCATAGAGCCGTATGTTTCGGTGGTGTAGGTGGTGTGCCAGTCCTACGATCGACATGTATGTGCCCCTGTTGAATAATCTATGGAGCTCGGCACGTCCAAGGAAATCCACAGGAGGTCTGTACAATTGGCCAACATCAGCGAAGGAATATGCGCAAGATGGCGCGGATCGTGCACGCCTTGACGAAACGTTCGGCTTATTAAGGTCGCGAGTCGGAGCGGGGAAGTTTTGTAGTGTCGAGTCGTGCTTTGTTTGTTTCGAAGTTCCCCCGGCTTTATGTTGACAAACACGTCACGAGTTTCCAGAAGAAAGAGGCCTTTCTTTGTTGAAAGTATCGCTGCACTATATACTTACCAAGGCATTGTCAGGAGCGAGATTACGGGTCATCGGAGGAAAATTCACATGCTCCAGGGCGGACATGTATGTGACGCATACATCTATATATATATATATATACGTCGGAGTATTTATTATGTGACGCATACAGGTATCTGTTGCATCATGACACCAGCCGATTGTTCCCCCTACCGCCTTGTCTTTAGGATCTGCATGCGGGCCTTTTGAAGTTTGGTTTCGACCTGTCTCAGACAACGTCTTGGCTACTGCTGTGTTGCTCTTTTGAACCTTAAAGCGAAGCACCATCCCCACCCAAAATCAACGATTATATGTACCATAAATTCCCACCTACGACGGACGGACGTGTTGAGCGTACAGGACTGACTGCAGCATTTCTCGCACGACATGCTATAGAGAGCGGGGCTCGATTCGCGCGCCTGTTCATCGCCGATGGTGTGGTTTAGTCCGCAGGACGTTCGTGGCCGCAGGCCGTTATTGGACAGGGGTCTGGGTGTTTTTGGTGTGTGTTTGGTGGTAATGAATCTCTGCTCATGTTTGGTTTTACGATATACCGACCTCGAGCCACACGACTCCAGTTCACTCTTAACAGCTTCTATGGAGGGCAGTAACGGTATACTATTTAATAGTGAACTTTCAGCTGTGTAGAGGGCAATAATCTAATACGATCGTGCTTGTATACGAAAAGTATGCCTAGGTACAAATTAAAGACAACACAGCTACGTAGACATTAAAGACAACAGTAGCTGTGAAATCGAGGATTTCTTCGAAACTCACATACATTTGCGAGCCTTGTGTGATGCTTACCTTTGATTTTGACAGTTTTTTTTATATTCAAGAACCACTACGATTATACTGCTGTGTACACACTACACGTATAATATAAGCACTATTATTGCGAAACATGACGGCACGGGGAAGAAAGCGTCGCAGCACTGCCATTACCATATAGACATAAAACTTATTACGAACACGTCTGTCTCTAAAACCGTCAGTGGGGTATATTTCCAAACCAGCAGTATTTTTTTATAGAATGCTAAACGGCCTTTCGTGGGGGGAACTCCGAGATCGGGGTGGCTGCGTACGTACGGCAGGTGGCACTCTCAGCATGCACCTCCTTCGCGAGAAACACAAGCGAGTACGCGGTGACACTCTCAGGAACGCGAACGAACATGTAGATCGCGCTCCGTGGATATCGGCACAGCTTCGTATACATTTGAACAAATAGCGAAACAATATATATATATATATATTGCCTGGAAGTTTCAGCGCCTGTGAAATTTGGGATATAATTGATACGCTTCGAAGCATACCTGGTATCCACTACTGCACAACAAGTACAATGCTATACTTAATGCTGCAGATACCGGAAACCATTCCCCTTATTCGATTGACGTACTATATAACGACATCAAGACATTAATAGTATGTCTCACCGTGCAACGGACGCAGCAGCCAAGACGCCCGCTGCGCCAAAGTAGAAGGCCCTCAGCATGACGATGATGTGGTTGTTGTGCGCGTGTGTGGTATTGGTGGTGTGTTGGTGTTCGGCTCCCCACAGTCAGTTACTGTAGTTGTTGTCTGATTTCTGCAACTCGCTGACCAGAAGGCAGTACTGTATACTATGCTGTTGCCCCTATGCTGTGTATTGTAATGCCAAAGTTGGGGCAGTGTGAGGAGTGATGAGGCTTGGCAGCTGCTGCCGTTTGGTGCGAGTGAGCACGAGGGCGGGTGCGAGCAAGGGAAACGGTGAAATCGCAACTAAACGACTGAAACACCTAAAACACATAAAAAACGCACACACGCACACACAATCACAACCACAATCACAATTTCCTGGAAACATGTTATTATCATGTTTTTCACTGAACTCGCCTATATACAGCAGTATGATATGTACAAGTTTCAGCAAGTCTACAGGCACGCATTTTAATAGTTGTTGGCGTCCTTGAAATGCTGAGCTACTGAGCTTGTTTCAGGAGTGGTCAGTTCTTGATGGACGCCAGCAGAGTATGTGAATGCCATCAAGGCACCGACAGGCGGATGACCGGCTTGTTGCCGTTCCGAATGTACTGACTGGTGTGTGGCGATGTAATGCTACGGGGAACCACAGTAAATAGGACCAAATACTGTTAGTAAAACAATTGTATGATCTACAGGCCCTATTTACTATGGTCCTCCGTTATATTGGACTACGTACACACAACAAAGCTCGAGCAGGAACTACTGCTACTATTATACCACATTACTGCAATACTGCTTACTGCTGTAAGTACAGAAGGGGGTAGATCTACAGGTAGTGCAGGTAGCTTTTTTTGTTTTTGAGGTTTTCTTCTTTCGGAGTTTTTTTTTCGGGTGGTCAATGTTGAACCTCATGCTATACACATCGTCGGATGGCAAGGATAAAAAAAACGCCGACATTGCTTACCAGGTATATGATACATGTATGTGATTATCAAAGGTTATACTAGCCAGTGCATGCAGACAACAGGTAGTATCACCAGGTTTGCTTGTGGAACGTTTCATCCAGTGAGCGATTAAAATATGATCCATACGTGTGTGCCAGTATATTATGTATACAGACAGACGTTGTGCATTGTGATCACTTTTATTTGATCTTATTTGCAAACAAAATGCATTACGTACGTAGTGCTATTAATATGAGCTGTGAAACGCTGGCTCGAAAATCCCTCGATCGAGCAAAGTAGGTAATGCTGAATCTCTGCAATCTTCGATTCCGGAGTTATGGTACTACTACCGGTATACCAGGTAACAGGTAGGGCTTACCCTGGGCTGGGGGGCTGGGGGGTAATCGATCGATAGTTTACCCCCACAGCCCAGTCAGTATACGATATATAACAGGTACACACATCCCAGGTGCACGTATATATAAGGTACAGGGATATTATTTCGAGAATGCACTTTGCTTTTTAGATCATGTACGAGTATGTACGAGTGAGTACATATTATGTAGGGTGTGTGGTGTTGCCCAGATAGATGTTGTATTGGACGAACCAAGCCCAACAATTCACCCTGATTCACCCGCGATTTTTTTCCAACGATGCCCCGAGGAAAACTTTGAACATTTTTTTTTCATGTTTTTTCGCTTTATTACTCGGAAGGAAGTACATATAAGTGGTATCCCAGGGTATCCTTTCAAAACAAATCGGTACGTAAGGATTCCAAGTATATGGCCATGTTCAAGATGAAAAAAAAATCAGCATACATACTCAGAAAAACCCCATTAAAACACACGTTTCTAAGTTATTTCGGCGTAACATATTTATATATTTGATGGCGGTGACATTTTTTCCTTACGGGGCAGTACGGAAAAAAAGGAAAAAACGGAAAATGTTTTCACCGCCACCGCCATCGAAAATAAATTCGATTTTGCAAACTACTTTATTACGTATGATATGATGTCATAAAACAATAATCGTCGGGAAAGCGAACTTTCAATTTTATCAGGGCGTGGTGACAGCCAGTGGTGGGACAAAAAACCGTGGGCTAGAATTGTGGTATTAGTATGTTTCACTGCCATCACAACTAACTGGTAGCACCTGAAAAAAATGCATTAATTCTCAAATCAATACCCCTGTCACCTTTGCGAACACCTCCACATGTATTCAACGTCGTCGAGGACACGAGTTCGTATGTCACTCCGGCCGTTTCATTACTGCTGTGGTGTTTGTATATTTCTTTGTTGTTGTGTTGTTTTGTCCTTATTATGTTATCTCTGAGTAGGTGTGGGAGAGACTTTCTAGTTTGGTTCGGCATGAAACCGACATTGCTCACGGTTTCACACGTTTTGTGTGTATGTCCATACCGACACTGCCATTACTCCGTGTATCGGCCCTATCACTCGATGTAATAAGCCTAACGTTTTCCCCACTTGGCGCCGACGCGTGCTACGGTAGAGGTAGCATTTTTTGGCTGAATATTTTCTGAACGATCGGGCTCCCTGATCAAAATACGTCGGACTTTAATTCTTGTGGCGAGAAAAATGTTCCAGACAATACTTCGGTCATTTTTTGCGGTGAGGCGTGACGCTCCTTAAGTCAGGATCTCAGAAATATCGTGGTGCACCTCTATCGTAGCAGACTGGTGCTACGATAGGGGGGGGTACCCACATTTTCACTACCGGGTTTTGGCCACTCGGACGAGTGGCTCCAAATCTAACTGAAAATTGAATCTAAACATAGTTTGTTCGCGTTACGTAACAAGACCTCCAATGGCGGTCCATATAGAACAAAAAAAATGTGTTATGAGTACAACGCAGTAAAGCAGTCACTCGGCCGAGTGGCTCTGTGCAGGCGCAAAACAAGCACCTATACATGACCCCCCTACCGTAGCACCAGTCAGCATGCGTCCGCCCTCGACTGGGGGCTGCTTCTGTATACACAGGTCGCGAGACGACCGAGTGACAGCCCCAATGCTCTTGGCGCCCATTCAAACTCCTGACACCGCAGATGCAGTTTTAGATTACTAGTACGTAGTAGCAGAATGTTGTTGCTTCGTAACAGCTCCTCCCCTCTCACCTTCGAAAAAAACGGGGTGGGTGGGCGGGAGAAACTACGGAAAGATCTGTGGTTGATTGATGTCCCACCACCAAGAACGTGTTTGCTCTCGATTACGCCGTAGTTCACTAATGATGACGACCTGAGGCCGCCCGCTTCCAGCTTGATTAAGATTGCTGTGTTCGGCGAACTGTGAAATCTAGTGATTCATGGTGAGCCCTTCTACTGGTGTACATGTTAGTCCGACTCTTAGATTCGTGTCGCGTATCAACCACTTCGTGAACCCTGGCAACCGAATGACCTTGCTCAAGGTTGCTGTAAGCGTTTCGCTTAAAATAGCCCCTGGCCTCCTCAGGGATATGCCGTACGGGTGGTTTATCTCGTCAGTCATTTATGGAATCTTTCAACTTCTGAATTATTCCGTTCCCAACAAAACACGGACACGGCTGTTTCTCGTTCTATTCCAGAATCTCCTCACAACCCTCGCCTTTTACTTAAAACAATTGCGCGTGCGTCCCTCCAAACAAAAACGATCGTAGCGTGTCTCCCTGATTCCCCAGGTACAGGGTTGCCACGAATCGGGTAGGTCCACGCACCGACGTACGACCATATACGGTACCGTTACACCGTTGTTACGCCCCAGAGATTCCGCCGTTCAGAGAGGGTGTGGGGGGGGATATACTCATGTCGTGCATGGCCGTAGTCGTATGACCATAGACCCTCGCGTCCCTACAATGCCGGGACGGGGCACGTTGGGTCTTCACCAACACCAACCAGGCAGGCTGATCAGAGAGGGGGGCGGGGGGGGGTATTTATATATGTTTCATATCGCGTGCCCTGGGCTGGGAAATCGATCGATCGGTTACCCCGCTAGCCCAGCGCGTTAACACCTTCTGGGGACAGTACGAAATATGTACCAGGTATGCAGTATAATCGTCCAAAATGACGCGTGTTTGTCCTTGGTGTTGGTATCTATGACGCGTGCTACGGTAGAGGTAGCACGTTTCGGCTGAATCGCTTTCTGAACGATCGGGCTCCTTAACCCAAATTCGTCGGACTTTCATTTTGTGGCAAATAATGTTTCAAAGCACACTTCGGTCATGATATTTCTCATCGGGCATCACTTTTATTTTCCTCCAAACTTATTTGTTCGGTGGGATATGACGCTGCTCAAGTGAGGAGCTAAAACAAAACATGGTGCACCTCTATCGTAGCCTGCGTCCTATGTAAAATGGATCCCATGTAACGACATAACAACAGAGGCTGTCGCGATCAATACTACTACTATCTAAACCCTGTCCACTCTACAGCTGTAGTGGACAGGGTTTAGTTAGTGTTAGTTGTTGATCGCGACAGCCTCTGTTGTGTTGTCGCTGGCTTGCGGCAACCTTGCTGTCCTCCACCACGCGTATGTTTGTGCCACGATTCCTCTCATCATGGGTTTGCGTCAAAACAAGATGTGGGGAGCATTGAACCCGTGTCGTTCTTTCTAATATGTCAATCTTTGTCATTCGTCTGAGGTTTGAGTGGGGCGTTTCCCTGCCCGAAGTAGTGCGAATATTTTCACGGGTTCGTCTATAACCATTCAGCCGCCGGTGAGCGCATTCGTCGAGCCCGACGCAGGAGCGAGGCTTTAACCACCACCAGCCGACGGAGGAGAGCGGCAGTTGAAGGACGAAATACGATTAGTATAAATGGTATTCTGTGAAGGTGTTCCCTACTGAGATAGGGGTAACGTGTTGATTGATCACCCAGCCGTCCACAGGGTAAACCTCATACCACGATCCCTCCCTCTGAACAGCGGGATCGTTGGAACGTAACGGTATACCGTATACGGCCGTACGTGGACCTACCCGCGTCGTTCCGGTGCCTGGGAAACCAGAGTGTTTGGACGCACGCGCAAGCGTTTTTTCCAAAGAAACGTTTTAAGTGAGATTCGAACCCGTTTCCCACCGACGACGTCAAATGTGAAGGTTTTACAGTACTAAGTATACTTACTGATCTATAAGGGTAAAAGGTCGATCGATTTCCGAGCCCAGGGTAAGCCTTGTCATATATGTCTCTTGTCTGTCGCACGTGCAGTCTTCGCTCCCGCCACGCACACATGGCCCGTTGGTCCCGTGTATTGAAGCAACGGTGTCGTCACTCCACACTGTAAGTACATAATTAGGTGTTTGTCTTTATGGCCGTCCTTGCAAGGATCCATCACACTTCTGTCCTGGCCGCATGGTAGTATGCTTGTGGGTTGCTTTCGCACATGTCGTCAGGATAACCCACCACTCGCTTGGTCATTCGCGCTCATCTTTCATGGCGTTTTTTGTTGTATGTTACTGTAGATGCAATCGAAAGTTCGGCTCACCAGCAGCTACACACGTCGTGGCCTGTGAATGTTACTGCGTCTCGATTGGACACCTGTCACACCTGTCACTTGATGGGCTTCCTGGATTCGAGGTCAACGGAAGCTTCAGGTATGAACTGCATCTCTAAATCCTACACTGCCATATACACCAGTGCCTCAACGTCGTCCGCAATGAGTATAACATTTGTCACATGGCATTACATCTGTGAATTGTGCCACGCACAATAATAATAGGCCTTTCTTGAGCGACGTCGCAGTTTTCGTAGCAAGTTACTGTACGTAGACACTAGGATACTTATACACCGGTCGGTATTCATCACGCTTGGATGTTTGTGAAGCAGTTGGTTGAACGCCCATTAAACCTGGGGGGTGATGTGGATACCAGGTCTCTTTGAGACGAACGTGCCTGCTTATAAATACTGTAGGAAGTTACTCACGTTCTGACTACGGTCTTTGAGATCCTGGTTCTAAGAGCACTGTCAGGGACGTTGTGTAGCGTGAAGTGCAACACGTTCAGTCTCCCTGTGGGCTGATTCGGGTATACGGCTTTCTTCGCCGCCCGTTAAAGCCCTCGTGCCGCAACTACATTCGGCCAATGGGGTAATAGAGGTATCCGTTTTATCGTTCATGGGCAGACAGAAGCGCTTTGTGGGATAATTTGTGGGATATGCTTGCATGCACGCATTTCCCGAGTCGGGTGCTCGTACAACTACGTCAGCTCTCGTACACTCTTCGTGAAAGGGTTGACACACAGAGCAACCCGTCACCTTTCCACTGCAGGACTCAAAGGCGTGACTACTCGTCGAAAACGAATGCCATCCGCTCACGTCATACGCATGCATGGCTCACATACATATACCCCGTTCTGTTATAGCACCATGATATGTGGACAAAAACCAAGCAACTGATGTATGATACCTATCTATGTGCACTTCCCTCTGTTAGTTGGCCAAACCAACTCCAAGAATCTCCACCACGGCCTCGACAAAAACAATCGGGGGTGTCCCCTATGCATATGGCACAAGGTATACACGACAAAATATACTCGACCAACCTCAGTTCCTCTGGAAACACATATGCCACAGGTAGCAGTGAGCATTATGGCGAGGCAATGCTACATCAAATTGCCCCCTAGCTCCCGGGGGGTGAGGGGGGCAAGAACCTATGTAGGACCACTGTTGTTGCTGTGTGGTACAATATATACACCTACGTACAAGGCGTTCTGCTCGCCCCCGAAGCTAGTTGTGACTTTTCTTTCGGTGCCACCTCCGGTGACTTGCACACCGTAGCAAGATCTTAGCAAATAACACTTTTTTACAAAACACGCATAAAGCATGCCGACACGAAACAGCAACCACCATGTTCACTCCATGACAAGAGACGCACGGCACCTCCGCGCCCGCAGTACATCTACGAAGAACCCGTTCACGCAAGCGCTACCTCCATGCACAAAGGTAGCACAGCGTTCAGATCAGCTCTTAGCAATACTCACGGGAATGGGGGGGGGGGGGATCACCGCCCCCGCTTGTCCTATATGTGTCGCCTACATCTATAGACGCTGTTTCGAGCTCCTCTTCTCGCTCTTGTTTCATTCGGGAATCTCTGTACATAGACATTCAGCTCTTTGCCAATGTCATCGCCACTTGGGGCCTGTTGGCAGCATTTTTGTTCATCAGGCCTGGTCACATATGTCGGAGGTAGTGTCGTAGCCGACCAGCTCCGAGTTTTCCCCGACAAAGATGTTGTTGCACCCGATTTCACTCTGCCAGAGTGCAGCAGCAGCATCGATCGGTGGCAAGAGGTCGTTTGGGTGTTTAAAGCCACGAACGAAGTAGAGAGCGAGCAAGCGTACAAAAATGTTACAAGCTGGGGAGGGGAGTTTGCAGCGAAACGGTCGGCCTTGTGGCCTGCCAAACAACAGGGCGGCCGCTGAAAACGGTCGCTATCGCTTTTAACGAGGTGAGAATGCATGGTACCATAGGGCCGGGCCCACCCGTTTCGTGTGCGAGGAGATATCGCACGATACGCGTGCTCCTTGTGTTCACCTCGTTGTCGCTGATGCGGACCTTTTCCGGCTTCCTGAACGTCACAACGTTACCGCCGCTGCATGACCAAAAATAAAACGTGAAGTACAGAGCAAGCGAGAAGGTGAGGGGCCATGGGTAGCATCGGAGGAGTCAGCGGGGTGAGGCATGACGGGGCGAAGAAACCTCCATCAAGTTTTTTGCTTGCGCATTTGTCGAATTTGCTGTGGTTGTGTTGAGGGAGTCGTAGTTAAAGGAGCACTATCGCGTGGCCACCAACAACATACAAAGGGGTATACTGCACCACACAAAGAACAAGATACGCCGTGAAAGAATCGTACGTCTTTCGTACAAAGCGAAACGTGACGATGAACACGTTGATGTAATCGAACCGTCCCGTAGACTTGCGTGCCGATATAATGCCACTTTAGTCTCTTCCTGTTATTTACCTCTGACCGTAGAGGCTCATTGCACCGCCAGTATCATAAGCCTTGTTCGATTGGATGGTCGTCCAGCCGTAGAAGCTATATCCAAAGGGCGTGCGACATCCCGGGGTGTCACGAGGCGAGGTCGAAGCGAAGAAGAACAGGGGGGAAGAGGCAGTGTATGAAGTTCGCGGTGACGGCATGTCGGCTGGTGTGCGTTTGAACTACATGATGTGCTAATAAACGCACGAACGGTGAACTAGGACTGCAGTACAGCTCTGTGCAAGCAGGTGCACCGTCTCTCAGTCTTCTTCTATTTGAGGGCACGCTAATCGCTACCAGTCTAGTAATGTTCATGTGACTGTGCATCGTTGTTTTTTGCCGAAGCAGAGCCAGCTGCAGCAACGGGCGCCTTATGCCCATCGCAGAAAGTGGGCGGTAGTTCGGGACTACTGCGGTTCCTTAAGGCCCCCCTGCACCGCCACTAACGCGTGCCCTTCGGGTATTATTACTCTGTTTGTCCGAAACCGAGTTTGTCTGGCAGCGGGAATATGTTCAGGCGAGGTCTTACGTCGTCGTGCCTCCGTTCCCGGTTGAGATTCCACCGCCATTATCTCCCGCTTCGTTGCCGGAGACAACCACTGCTCCGCGGAACCTGGGAGGCAACGGGGACACCGCATACCACGTGGGGCAAGTCGAGGGCTCGGTCAAGGGCTACGCACACACGTGTTCCAGGCGAGCGGACCACGGTCATTGCAATCTAAGCCCAAGTTCGTATTGAGGCGAGCGGGCGACCAGTAATCTCGAGGGCGCTCAAACCCTGTGGACGGAAATTATGCTTAGAATTCCCGTAACAACGATATCTCTCGGGTAAACTGTGGGGTGTCCCAGATGCGCGAATCCCCAAGACAATGAAGGTTGTTGTGCATACACTGTAAGAGCTACTACTGCTGTGATACACCAGTTGTTCTGGATATCGTGCCTCTGCCGTCCGGCACCCTTGGTTTGCGGGCGTGCATTACCCCGGCCCGGCTCATCGCCAGGGTATGGCTCAAGCCCGCCGAAAACACTATTGTTGTGGAAACCGACGATAACAATTTGAGTGGAACGAGTCACAACGTGATGCAACAGCAAAAACACAGCGTATAATTTCCGGCATTCCATCGATGGTGCTCCGGCAGATGTTAAGGGGGTCATATCCCCTGACGTAGCCTCACTTGATGTCGCCGCCGAAGTTGTCGACGGCACCCCCGTCGCCGTACCCGCATCGGTTGTCGTAGAAGCTAGCCTTCTTGTAAAACCTGCACGTAAAAGAGAGCCACGGCGAACCAATCCACATACATGAGAGAGGGATAATACGGTACACAGGATAAGCGTTTTCTAACATAAACTGTTTCTGGCTGACGGCACTTTATCGCCAACGTCAAGAACGCTACCCCCCCCCCCGAACATATTTTTACTTACAGGTGTGTTTCACTCGCAGTTTCGTTCGTTTTGTGGGGCGCATACCTGTTCTCCTAAAGGAAGCCAATGTTTGACGGGCGAGGTATGAAGTAGAGCTACTCATCTCAGGCGACCAAGAAAACATTGGTACCCCCCTCCCCTACCGAATCGTTTCTACACAGTGGAACACCCTCAGGAAGGAATCTACTGATCACCGTCAGTCGTAACTTTAATGAGCAAGCTCGATGAGCGTCGTCTGTCGGTTGCTCTTACGGCGTCTCATCGATTTCCCTTTCCGCGCAGTGCACGCTCTCGAAGGATTGCGCGCCCAAGTTGAGCGGCTCTCAAGTTTTCAATATATGTGACCACCCGGTGCACTAGCAGGAGCCATGAACACAATTGAAACTACCGACGGAGCTTTATGATTACCAACGGAAAGTCATGATGATGGGTTGTGAAGCGAACGATCCCGATGACCCTGAACATTCCATGGGGAACTTCAGTATTGTTTCTGTATATAAACAAAATATACCAACGAGCATTCTTCCCCCGCCACCCGCCCATACTCGGCCTCCTCGGAGTCTACCCGAGTCATCTCGAGGCACAATATCCGACGGAAGAAAGAAAGAGAGAAAGCTCATCCTCCAACCCCCTCCAATATCTCGCCCAGCCGGTTGTTCTAAAAGCTCGCGTAAAGTATCTCACGTTATTTTGGAGTCCGCTGAGTTAAACACTCCACCACCTGAGTCGTCGCACCAATTGTTGCTGAACGTCGCCAGGCCGCGGAAGCTGCGGGGTAGGTGAGAGGCAGGGGGGTATACAGGGTAGGACTCGCTTGGCACACGTTTGACCGAGCTGTTGTGGTTGCCTACCGAGACGGTGTAATCCGCGTGTAGTTCGGCTATATGTGCGCCACATGAGACCGGTGCGCTGTAATCGTGTCCCAGCTACGCTAAAATATTGGCAGACGGAGAACTGTGCCGCCGTGTGCGGCATTCGCTTTTTCAAGATGTGTCCCACAAAACCTAAACACATTGGAACGCCATTGGCTGTATTATTGATGTCGAGGTCGAGGGTTTCGGAGAATGCACACCACCGGCCGCCGGGCCGAGGAGTTACAGAGATTGCTGCATGTAGGGTGTCGTACATGGCAGTGCCCCCGCGCGTGTTAGCGAAAGCCCCGCCACTGTGCCCGTCGAACGATCTCCCGTTCGTCGTGAATACAGCATCGCCGTCGATCCTGACATAATTGGAGGCAACGCGCGCAGCCGAGGGAGGAAGGTTTTTATCCACGACCACCGTACGTATTGTACAGTAGTACCTCCGTATGTTTACAGTAGTTCCTGTTTCCCGTGTGCGCAGGACATACACACCAGCCTACCTCTCAAAGTGGTATTTCTAGCTTTTGTTTTGTTGCCGTGTCAGGTGAGACGATTCATCGGAGTGGATCAATACCCTGTCACTGGGGTCTGTTTCCGGTCATATATAGGCGACGTACGGGTAGCGTTTATTTATTGGCTCGTATTTTCCCCAAACGAAGCCTAGCTGCAACCCCCAAGGCAGTTACTTGCACATACGGCTGCGAAATGGTGATATACATGGCCAACACCTGGTGCACGTACGCCTAGGCACGTCTGGAATGTCCGTACAGTAGTATAACCTTGGAAAAGTCGCAGTCGATGACTTCGAGTGCATTCCTTGTGAGATTTCCCTGGGATAAAGCCCCGAGTGTGCATACGAGGGGAAGGATTTATGGCTGGCTTGCTCCTGCGTCGTTGTTGCGGGCAATGGTTGGCGCAAGACATGTTGCTTGTTTATTTCTCCCCCTAATTCTTCGTTTTTCTCCTGGACTAGTATGGGGTGTAACTGTCCTCGAATCAATTATCGTTCGGAAGATCCCGGGCGCCGCACAATTTGAACACATGCAGTAGGGCTGGCCGTGGGAGGGCGCCCGGTCCGCTTTGATTGGGGCCGTGAACGTTCTACTTGTAAGATAATTGTACTTGCCGCCCTGATCGATCGCTCGATCGCTTTTTCTCCACCTACCTGACGGTGCCGCCAACGTTGCTGATGGCGATGTAGTCATTGTCGGTGAAGGTAACGTCGCCGTAGAATCTGGTGGTGGAACATGAAGGGAGCCCCCCGAAAACAATATGCACACACGGGAGAAACAAGAACGAAACAACCGACGAAACACAGGTAAGGCGTGGGTTTTTGGTCACGCCGCGACAAACCGCCTGACCACACATTATAACTCACCATGCGTGTACACACAGGGGAGGGGGGTCATAAACGACGACAGTGCAGGCGACAACCGACCACGCCTTCTACGCCCTTGCTGTACGCTGAAGCGGCGCCGCTCACTGGCCCGTCATGTCATACCGCCAATGTTTGAATCCCGAGACATCTATGTTGCACGACGACGATCCACGCCGACAAAAATAGTGGCGAAACTGGTGGCATTAGGTAAGCGCAACAAAAACAAAACGCGGCGGGAAATACCCCACAACCAGGCGCGAACGAGCAACCAACAAGCACAATGTAGGCTCTGCTTCCCTCGGGAAGAAGCACTCCTTCCCCATGTATCACACGCCCGCCGTCGCCGTCGTGGGTGTCTCTCTAAGAATTCATCGAGGGCACATTTGACGCGTATTAAACTATATCATGTGCCTTAGAGGCGAAAAGACTACAATGATTGACTTCTGGAATGTTATACCACAGGTGTTTCGTATCACAGTAATGAATTCCTCTCGCGTACCAGAACTCAAGCCATCCGTACGTTTATGAGACGGGCCGACACAACGGCAGACACACCTCCTCCTTACCTGAGGCTACCATAGTTCTCCCTGAAAACGTTCGAATCGCACTCGCTGAATACCACGTTTGACATGAACCTGGACTCATTTTATACCACAAAAACAGCGGGGACGAAGAAGCGCGGGGTTGAAAACAAGAACTTGCAGATATAAAGTCGCAATGTACGCAAGCAGCGAGGTCGGGACATGTTCGTGAAGACGGCCGGCTGGGTCTCATCGAGTTTGTGGCGTCCTGCGTGCACATGTACTACTGCTGCTGCTGTACCTCGTAGGATTTTGAGTGACTTTGATCACCTGCCGTGTCTTCTTTTTACAAAAAAAATAGTTTCGCTTTCTATGGCATCTCTATAATGTTGTATAGTGCAACGGTTTCGTGCGGGGGTTTTTACTGTAGGCCGATTGCGCATATCAGAGGTTCCAAAATGGAAAAACGATTCAAGCCGAGAAGAAGGCACGCCTCAAGGACAAGCGTTCTCGCAAAACAAAACACCCCATAAACGACCACACCCCGAGAGCACAACGCTAGTACTATCATAGAAACCTGAAGTACGCTCTTCAGGTATTTTCGTGGCACGCTATTCGCCACGGTGCGTCGTGGCACGCCGTGGCCAACCGCCATGACAATGCCATTGCATTGCCGTGGGACTTCATGGGGAACTGTCATGGTACTTCATGACAAATACCATGGGGGTGCCATGGCAATTGTCATGGCGTGCCATGGTGTTTCACGGGACAGGTTTTTGTAGCATGCCATGAAATACACCATGGCACTGTCAAGGTACTAACTGCCCCATGTCTTTGCCACGGAACAGGCCCATGGCAATTGCAATGTGCCACGGAACGGTCGATGTTTATGTCATGGGTTGCCACATGGAATTGCCACGACACGACATGGCAATGCCATGATGGCCCATGGTAATGCCATGGCAACCCATGCAGGTTCGCGGCATTGGCATGGTGTACCATGAAGGTTCTCATGGCAATGCCATGGCGTGCCATGGAGAGTTCGTGGGAAGGTTCGTGACAAGGTCATGACGTGCCATGAACGTTCATGGGAATGCCATGGCATGCCATGACATGCCATGGCGGTGCTACGGGGAGCATGGTGGCCCCGTGGCACTGCCATGAAAAAGTTAACTATCAATGTAGATATTGCATCCAATCACGCCGGTGCCATTGTTTATGCCGTGGCAGCCATAGCCTTGTCATGGCGTGTTTGCATGACGCTTGGCGATGACAATGCCATGGCAATACAATGCTAACGCTATGGGCCGTCATGGTGCGCCATGGCCCATGATATTGCCAGGGTATTGCAATGGCAATGCCATATGGCATGCCATGAAAAGTCAAACAATGTACAGTAGATTCCTTTCAAATGTCGCCGGATTGACCGAATGGCCAACGGGTGCCTCGTCGGGCATTTGTTTGACTCACTCGATGCTGCCGCCATCCTCGTTCCCGAAGACGCTGCGCAAGTTGTCGGATACAGTCCCCGTCATCTCACCGGTGAACTTAGCGGAACCTCCGGACAGAACGTGCACCATGTAGCTGGTGTGGTCGTCTTCTTGCTCCTGCACAGGACAAAACGAGGCAACGGGTCAACAAAACGCAAGGGCGGTAGGCACAGTAGTACAGTGGTTGATCTTAGTGACGTCATTGCCGATCGTGCTGTTGCTGCACCGCTGTTGCTGCAACAGCGAGATATTTCTGGTACACCCACATCGTACAGGACCAAGCGGAGTGGGAAATTGACCTCTGATCGGCTGGATCGATGTAACTTATATATATATAGAGAGAGAGAGAGAGATCTCTTGTGTGAAGTTCTACAGGCGCAAGAACGGCGCACAGCGCGATGGCAAACATGCAGAGATCCACCCTAAGTATACGATCAGAATTCCGTTCGATAGAGGTAGCACTTTTTGGCTTTAATTTTTCTGAATGATCAGGCGCCTTAATTCAAAATCGCCGGTCTTCATCGTACCGTTAGCACTTTGTCATGGTTGTGCTCATCGGGTAGCACTTTTTGTTTTGTTTTTTCAAAGTCAGTTTTCCGGTGAGATATAGAGCTCCTCAAGTAATAAGTGACCACCCTTATAAGGCAATGACATGGTGCACCTCTACCGCAGCAGGCCTCTCCAGGCTGGTTCAAAAGATTGGGACCAAGTTTATGTCCTCCACGAAAGAGTCGATCGTACTATCTACTCGAGTGTCACACGTTTGGTATACATGCTGACCGCGGTGAACAGCGGAAGAGGGTGATATGGGTGGTTTATGCTTTTGTTGTTAACCTATTCACAACAACAACAAAAAAAGATAATACCACACTAGTTCCAAGTAGTTTGTCCGCAAATAGGTGGGACCAGTTCATAAGGGGTTAAGGGCCTAGGGCTGGCACAGCGGATAAAAACAAATCCCGGTCCACCACAAGCCTTCAAAATGTCAACAATAGCTGTTAATAGTAGCCGTTTCCGTAGCAATAACCCATGGTATATATTCAATATATTTTCTGAACGAATCGGTTCCAGGTACCCTCACCCTCAAGGCATCATCTGGGAAAATATTTCGCGTAAGTATTGGGAGAGCTGATTGCGTAGCACCAATGTATTAAGTCGTATTCAACGCCAAACGTGTATCACCTACGTACTGAAACTATTAAATAGGTATTTTCGAGGCAACGCCTTATTTTACCCACAAAATAAGTCAAAATGTGCACACCGCTGTTTGGTGATGGACCTTCACATTTTGCACACGTGTTCTATGCTCTCCAGCCAAGTCGTTGAGGGATGGACCTATGTTCTTATTTTTCAGTTTTTCGCCTGACAATCCGGATCTCTGAAGACACAAATATCCCAAAACGAAATACAAAACAAAACAAGTTTGCAACTAAAAACAAAACAAAACAGTCCGTAGAAGACGTGTGTGTGTGCCAAATTTCAGGGTATATAGAAAAAGAACGCGGTGGGCATTACTGGATGCTTAAGAAATAGGGGCGGTACGCTTGAACAACAGTAACTCGCATATAAACGAAGCCGTACGCTTCGAGGCGTGCTGCTAGCATTTGGCGCCCCCCCCCCAATATATGATATATTTATAGGTTGGGTTGGCGTCGGTTGGCAACGACGCTGTAAAACACGCCACTCGCTGCGTGAGCTAGACAACCAGGGTGCCGTTTTTTTTTGTTATTTTGTTTTGGCGGTCACCAAAGCTGGCGGTCGAGTAGATCATTTGTGCGGGGTGGAGAACCTTTGTTCCGCACAAGGGGAATGGTCGTATCACGTAGTGTTAATATGGTAAGGCGTCCGCGAGGCAGTTACATAGTAAAACCCATTGCTGTCTCCGGAAGTGGCCACACCAGAAATTAAATTAACTCATTGAAGCTGTCGTCCATATGCAAGTCCGCCTCAGAGGCGGTTCTTAGCAGGATGCAGCTCACCCTCCATGCGACTCGCCCAATACCTCACGGCGTTTCGCGCTTGGTGCAAGCAATGTCTGCCTGGTTGGTGAAAACCCAACGCGCTCCGTCCCGGCATTGTAGGGATGCGAGGGTCTATGGTCATATGACTACGGCCGTGCACAACATGAGTACACCCCCCCCCCCCCCCCCCCCCTTCCCAATAGAGACGTGCGCAAGTTGAAATGGCAATATAAATATGTAAAGAACATGCCAAACAAGAGGTTGCTAGCCATAGTTGATAACGCTATATGGGAGAACGTAGCCAAAGGGCACGCTGGAATAAGGTGGGATTCCTTCGCAGTCTTGCACTAGACAGCAGCGATAAAACGATCGTTATCTTAGGAGATAGATGGTGGCCACAGGCGGTGAAACAGGAAGGGGATAGGATTAGCAAAAAGTGTATTTGTACTACAGTACATGGAAACAACGTAATGAGCACCCAAATGTTGGAGGTGTCTCCATTAGGGGTAGGAAAGGTGCTCCGTCTCGAGAGGGATGCGATGCGTGGTCAATGGTCAAATGACTAAGGCAAGCAACAAATGAATACGCCCCCTCCTCCCCCCCTCGCCGCTACATTTCCGCGAATGTGTATTGCTGCACCACAACTTGGATCGATGTGCAGCAAAAAGGGCATGGAATAAAAGCGAACTGTCCACAATCGAAACAATCAGGAGCCACGTTCAGCACAATTATATAATGAGCCCGGCCGGTACAGCAACAAAGCAACAAAGCAACAAAGGTGTGTGGGAGTTGAAACACACCGGCGATTATTCTCGGAAAAGGTGTTCTCGTTTACGGTACACCAGGTGCAACTAACTGTTGTTCGTCTGTGCGGAGACACAAAAAAAAAAAGTGCTTCGTAACCGATTGCGGCGTCCACAAAAAAATAGTTGCCGTTGAAAACGATAATGATACTAATAATAAGATCTCACATAGCCGTAGTTGGGGCCGAACTCCGTCGTTGCAAAGTCGAAGATCAGGCCTGCGCCGTCCATCACGGTGAACTTCAAGTTCAAGAACCTTCCTCCAGAAGAAGAGTCGGGCGGGGGTACGTAGGTTTGGCGTAAGAGAGTGCGTCATGAAAATAAGCGGGGGGTGGGCACATGTATGTGTACTGGTACTGGTACAATAGTGTATGGTTACAATGCAGTGTGTACGCTACGAGCCACTCCCGTTGTACGTGCGGAAACAGAGTCAGTCCATCTTGGTCGTTCTCCACAACTAAATTAGTACCAAATGATGCACAAAATATCGATGTTTAGCCCGAAGGGTAAAACACACGCATTCCGCCGCAATTTGCCCCGATACCACAGTTCAGTAATACAAGGCGTGCCGCCTGCATACTCCCAAGCAGAACAAAGTACGTGGGAGGTTGATACCAAATAAACGTATTTTAACCGTCTTTTTTGTTTCTAAAAAGCAGTTAATAAAACGTCTCGATCCAGCATCGGCGAAAAAAGGTCGGTCATCATGGTGCACGCCATCACTCTTCTACACGGTTTCAGTTCGAGATTTTCCCAAGCATTCGGGGATAGGGTTATTGCTGTAACACCCTTTTTCACTGTATAGAACCTCACACCACAGAAACATCCCGGTAGATTTGACTCTCATTTCCAACTAATTTTCCTCCCAAATGGGTTATAGTTATCATTAGGGATTCAGAGTTTAGAATGGATCAACCATTTTTTTCTAGAGGCTGGAGCAAGCCGTTACCAACGCTGTCCAGCCAGTAAAAGAAGCACGCAAGCATCCACGTACAGTTACTACTGTATGTCGTAACTACTCGTGACGTGTGTATACGGACCCACAGATCGGTACCTGAATTGCGGCAGGCAGTAGGTCGTAGTACTGCTGCTGCTGTGTGGGTGATACATTAATGCATGTGCTCCACCAACCAGCGGGTCGGCCGGGTAGCAGTGCTTTTGTCTGAAATACTCGTGTGTGCACGTATGTACACGTACGGCATCGACATGTGTTTACAGTATACCTGGTACCGCAGTACCTTACAACGTTACAGGAAGAAGTCCATAACGAACCACCACTCGTGGTCGGTGTATGTTTGCTATTTTACTACTGCTGTACTGCTGTATACTTTCATTGGTTATGGCGGCAACGACCGACCGACCGACCAGTGCCTCGCGCGGGGAAAAGCATGTGTTTTACACCGCGGACGAACTTCCTCGTCGTCCGCTGCACGCGCTACGCACACGCGTATACTCGAGACGTCCTCTCGTACTCGTACCTGTATAGTAGTACAGTAGTTTCGACGACGAGTATCTTCTAAAAGTATGAGGGTATGGGTGCGGGTGGATTTATTTCATTAATGACTTGAGTTATTAATAACGTGAATTAATGAGTGTCCGCATCCAAGGCACACGATCCGGGGTGCGCTCACTGGTTTGATGTGGGCCGAGCCGGGGTCAGTTCAAGGATGTGGGCACGCGTGATGTACAAGCTCCTCAGGGTATATACAGACATGGGTGGATATGTTGTGTGAGGTACGTAGGGGTGGATGAACTTCATTAGCTACATAATGGCTTGAACTACGGTAGTGTGGGCTAAGAGTTTTTTTCATATATATATTGTTTTAAATACGCCGGCTGTGAGTACGACCGATTGGACGTTTTTTTTGCCAATAGAGGGACACGATATAGTACCGGTTGTCCGCTATATTGCCGGTTGAGTAGTGCCTGTTGTCCGTTATACGTATACAGTAGTGCCTGTGGAATCGCGTAGCACAGACGGGATTCACCAGTTTTGGCTTGAATTGATGTGAAGTAATTGATTTCGACCTCCGAAGCACACTACCAGTAATTGTAGGGCCCGTTGAGTAGTGCCGGTCGCCTGCTACTACAGTGCCTGTGGAATCGCTTACTTACGTACAGTAGACCCGATGGGATTGGCCAGTTTGGCATTTTAGTGCCGGTATTGTTCGCTGGAGCATACGTACCGGCACTATAGAGGGACCACTACTTGCTGCTGTACCACTGTATATCACATCCAACAACCCCGATCTATTATGCATGCTGTAGGACGGTCCCCGCTTGTCGTTTGCGTGGGCAACGCAAATGCGTACATAGTGCGAGAATGAATGCGGATGAAAAGGAGGATAAGGCGGCAAGGGGCTGTAACCGACCGCTATTTGTCGGAGGGACCTTCACACTACACAGTAGTACGGTCTCTAGCCAAAAGAAATACGGTACGTGGGTACGAGCTGGTTCAGGCGTATCACCGCAAATTTCGTCAGTCACGAATGCCGCATGCAATAGCAACTCCAATGTCACATATTTGGTATCATACTGACCGCCATGAACAGTGGAAGAGGGTGACATCGCCAGTTTTTTTTTCAAGGATCTAGAACTGGCGCTACCGACGAAAATGTGGCCCGACCAATCACAGGCCTTCAAAAACGTCAACAATAGTCAGGGTTCCGTTTTCCCCCCAATATGTTTTTCTGAACGAGCCGCTTCCAGGTGGTCCAAGGCATGTTTGTACAAAGTGTCACGCAAATATTCGAAGATCTGACTGCGTATTATCATATTAAGTCATATTTAACGCCCAAAATCGATTTTATACTGAAACTAAGTAATTACGAGGCAACGCCTATTTTTGCACTTTTACCAAAGGCGCACAAAAAAAGTTATCCCGCACACCACACTACCCCCCCCCTCCCCCCCCGGAGGGCCGAAAAAAAAGTTGTTTTTTTTCCTTTTTGGTGAATTTCTTGGCCTTTCCCCTCTCGCCAACTCTCACGCAAAAGGTATTTCAAGGTACTTGAGTAAGAGATAGAACATTGCTTGGATACGACCCCCCACCAAGGTGTGCCTAGACAACAACAACAAAGATCTTAATATTTCAGTCACGAAAACAAGCCATCGTGCTTGATTGAGTCAAATGGCCTGGGAAACACTCCACGACGAGGAACGTAATGATCGCACAAATGTAATCATCGAAGACTGCCAAGATCTTTCTGGCGAACGCTTTGCGTGATCGTTCTGCCCCGCCTACTCTTGCGCACGGGTTCTCCCACGTTCTCGCCCGGTGTCTCGCTACCGTTGCTGCTACTCCCCGCCCGTCCCCTCTTGCTCCCTCCTTCCCCTCCTTCACCCCCTTCCCTTCGTCCCCCCGGCCGTTCGTCTTCGTTCTCATCCTTGCGGTCGTCCTTGTCGTCTTCCTCTTACTCCTCCCCTCCCCCCCCGTCCCTCTTCTCTTCCTCCTGCTCTTCCTCCTCCCGCCCCCCCCCGTCCCTCTCCTCTTCTGACTCCTCTTCTGACTCCTCCTCCTCTTCCTCCTCCTTTCCTCTTCCTCCTCCTCTGAGTCGTCTGACTCATCTGACCCCCCGTCGTGCTGTGAGACCTTACGGCGTGCTGCGGGGGCTATGGAACCCTTACTCTTCTGCTGGGAGACCGTTCGGCGTGCTACGGGGGCTCTGGCAGCCTTGCCCTTTGGCATCCTTTTCGCCACCGCCTCCTTCTCTGTCTTGCTTACGTCAAAGCTGCTTTCGAATCTCGCAGTGTTGGGGTCTGCTTTGTTCAGAGCCAACGAAGTGGAATGCTGCCCTTCTATGTGATGGGACATCCAGTATTTCCACACCCACTCTGCAGGGCTGCAAAACTTGCACTTCAGGGGCACGTTAGTGCATGGGGTCGTTGACGTGAGCTTTGACGCCGCTGATAGGCCTCAAGCAACGAGGCTTCTTTGCGAAGGAGGCCTTGGATAGGGCTCCCTCCACCACGGAGACAGTGCTCATCGTGATCACTTTCTCCCTCTCTCTCTGTCTCTTCTACGGTCGGCGCCTGTCCGCTCTTAGGGGGCTGCATGGACTGTAGTACCCCCCTAGGCTGTGCCCCCCTTGGTATTATATAGGATTTAGTATAGGGATGTTTTATATAGGAGATTGTGTGGCGTTTTGAGGGGGGGGGTGGGTCTGTCGTACCCCCCCTCCCCCCTTGAGAGGTCCAAAATAAAGTTTTGGGTGTGTGGTGTCGAAAACGTTTTTTTTTGTGCGCCCTTGCTTTTACCGCACAAAAGTCCAAATGTCCACGCCGTTTTTTGAAGATAGGCCCTGAAATTTGTAATACGTGTTTTATGCGCCTACCCGAGCCTTTTACGAATGGGGTTTTTTGTTTTTTTTCGCCGGAAATTTTGGATCTCTTAAGACCCAAATTTCCCAAAAAATTATAAAACAAACAATATCAGATGAAAAAAAACAAAACACACACACTCATCCGTTAAAGTCTCGGGTAGGGCGCATAAAACACCTGTGTCAAATTTTCAGGGTCTATCTCCAAAAAACGTAGTGGACATTGGCCACTGACTGGATTTTCCGCGGTACACTTGAACCAGCCTGTACTCGTATTCCAATCCAAGTCTTCATAAGAGCTGCGAGGGCTCTCACTTGGTGGTGCTGGGGCCCGTGAGCGTTAGGGTGCCACCCTCGATGACAAACTCCTCCAGCACGCTGTCGGCGAGATAAGGGCAGTCGATGACGGCGCTCGATAGCTCAAGGGTGGTGTCTCCCGAGAGAGGAAGGGGCAGGTTCAGCAGGTCGTCACATTCCGCCCTGACACCATAAGACACACGAACATCATCACGATACCGCCGGGGGTTAGGGTCGGGGGGGGGGGGTGATTGTCGAAGTTTGTCGGCAAGGAAGGGCACGGGCAACCGGCCTCGAATGTTCTTCTCGGGGACGAGGGGAAAAAACGATAGTTAAGTCAGGGGTAAACGGGACGAAGCGCGCACGGTATTGAATGAAAAACCGCGGCCATCAGGCACGCGGTTCGTGGCAAAGTCTATGCGAGCTGGTGGATACTGGGCACAAGAGCGTAACACTGAGCTTTATTTCTACGCGGTGTGTGTGGTGGTCTTGAGATCAAAAATTGGGTCTGTTGAGTGTACTGTGAGCTCGGCGCGCCCAAGGAGATAACACGGACTCAAAATAACCAGGTACAGCGAAGGAGCGGGCGTGACGTTTTGTCGGTCACACACTCCTTCACAGACCGTTAGGCTTGAGAACCGTAGATATTGTATACATATACGTAACCATATCGAAAATCGCCTCATGGAGCATGCCAAAGATATCAGTGTAGAATGAGAAGTTGCCCTTCAAGGGGGTGGACTCGGAGCTGGGAATGGCTCCGCGGCGTATTGCAGCGTGACACGCACCTCGCCCGTGAATAATACAAGTATGTGTACGCAGTGACGCTCTCCGCAACGCGGCTATGTCCTGGCCCGTGAATGTCCGCGCCTGCGAATTGAATACCTGAGGCGATATACACTGGTATCAATTACTACAGTACAATGCCAGTCAATATATTAAGGCACTGCTGCTGTGGTCGTCGATTGACGTACACAAGGAGACACCAAGTAATTCCAGGCAGTACGCAGACATCTCACCGCGCGACAGACGAAGCAGCCAAGAGGCCAACTGCGCCAAAGTAGAGAGCCCTCGTCATGGCTGTGCGTTTATGGTAGGCCCACAATGTTGCGTGCTCGGTCCAGTGTCTGTTTTCTGCAAGTATAGTCACCGATTAGAAGGCGGTGGTACCAAAGTCGGGAAGTGTAGTGAGGCTATAGGCAGCTGCTACGAGTGAACAAGGGTGTCACGAAGGGAAAGGGTTGACTCGGCGCCACACGACTGAACCACGAATAAAGCAACACAACACAGCATCTTCCAGCAAGAAACATGTATTTTGGAGCGAAGCACTGAATACGACCTTCGACAAGCCCAGAACCACACCGTTTTTGGTTCGCCTGAGATACCCAGCTTATAAGGTTTCAGGAGATGATATACGTAGCTGAACCTTTCTTTGGCAACAACATCGTATGCAAGTGTATCGCCTAAACACTCAGGCATACAGTTTTTGTTGTGCTGTCGACGTTCCAAATGTACTCGGGCTGGCGGAGTCTGCTGTATTATACTTTTAACTAAACTGTCGATACTGTTGTACCGTCAAAAGTTAGAGTCAGTACTACTGTATGTACTGTACCGTACCAGAAACTGCACCGGCCATAAAAACGTCTGAAATGGGTTCGTGTATGTAAGTAATTCCACGAGAAAAATACCAGGCGTTGTGCGGAACGTTCAGGGAGCCCTTACAGTAATTGCTGTGTAATGCGGCCCGTCAATAACAACCGTTTTGCTGTCAAAACGCTGGCGGCTCAAAACCCCTCAATTTAAGCGGCAGCAAGCAGTGAGTGGGTCGCTGCAATCTGTGACGCTGGAGTATAGTAGCACGGAAAGTGTTGAGAAGACAATCATGACGTCTCCGATGTCCAACTACCAAGACAAGCTGCATCTGGATATACATCGGGGCATTGGGATACTGAACACGGCTACGACTGACTGTCGTACGACTGACCGGTGGGCGCCCACATGGAAGCTTCCATGTCCCTTCGTAGTACTTCGTGTGGCACTCCATGGGCTTTCTTCGGCTTTCATGGTACTTACTTGGACATGAAGGCTCTACAGAAACAGTATGGTACTTGCACATGAGAAGGCTTTATGGCAACATGATGGCACTTGCATATCAAGGCTTTAATGACAAACACTTGCACATGAGAAGGCCCTATGGCAACATCGTGGGCTTTCGTTGATCATCATGGCACATCGTCCGCTCGCATGCGCCTTCATGCGCCGTCATGGGCTTCCATCACGCTACCGGGGCGCGTGCATTATGTATACATAAGACTTCTTGAACGCTGATGAAGCCGAGCACAGCACCGAAAAGGGCAGTTTTACGGAGGCTTTCATGAGGAAACTGATTAAGGCTGCCTTGTTGGCTGCCATAGGACGGCCATGGAACTATCCTGAGGTGGAATGAAGTGCTAAAGGCGTGCCATGACGTTCCATGAGGTTCCATGAGGTTCCATGAGGCGCGATGAAAATGCCCAATGCGGTTACACGGCAGTCTCATTACAGTCTCGTGGTATACTCAATTCCATGAGGGCGCTAGGAAAGGGCCATCAACGTCATGGAACTGCTGCTGCTATGGAAAAGTAAAAAAGTGTGCATCCTTGCTGTTTTTGCTTCATCTATTGGAAGGGCGGGCTGCTACTCCCGACACAATGTCCGACACCTTACGCTTGAATGTGCTTATGAATACGTACTGTAGTTGGGCGATAATTTGGCTGACGAGAACCAATCTGACCCTTATTAAACCCTAAAGTCTACGTAGACCACTGCGTTATCAGGCGAAATGCAGATGTTCTATGCCTCCACACTCGTATAGGGAATGGGTACGTACTACAGTAACAATTCTCCAGTATCTAGCTACCCAAGGTTCGATCGTTGTCATATATTCTGCTGTTACTGGCTGGAAAGGAAGGTCTAGTAGTAGCCTATACTTAATCAGCGCTGGCGGGGTGTCAGAACAGCGGGATCCACGTTATTTCTCATGTTTCCATCTGGAAAAGTGAATGATCGACGATAACCCAACTACCGGTAGCCTTTGTAACTCAGCCAACGTTGGCTCAGTTGAACTAGTAGGCTGTCCCTTCCAACCAATTAAATATATACTCTGTAGGTTTGATTCGGCGTCGGCATTGATATTAGAACCATACCTGGCGTAAAGGCATGGGCAGCGTTACAATGACTGTCACATGATTAATATATGGCTCTGTTAACAACTGACAACGAAAGCTATCTGGTACCCATTGTTTGTTATTTCACGAACAACGATTCCGACCGGTAAATCTAAGCTTCTGGCTCGTGGAACACGAGGGCTACACACAAACGCCTGTAGGGCTCGACAACGATTTTTGAACTCATATGTTTCACGGTCTGGGCCAGTACAAGATAAAAAGTGGCCACTTCGGCATCTTCTCTATCTGGTCATACCTACATCGAATGCCTGGGCGGTGTTATAACGACTGTCAGATGACGAGTTTTTTATAAAATATACAAAATAAGTCAGCTGTGAGTACTACCGATTAAACGGTTGAAACTCAGTTTTGCAAGCTGCGTGATACGATAGGCACGTTTATTGGGCGTGCTTGTTCTATGATTCGTGTTACAATATGGTGTTTGTGTACCTCTACGATATAGTGTACCAGGTACTCAGTTTTGTATTTGTTAACAATATTTCGTTCGTGCGTGTTCTATATTTAATCCTCATCAAAGATATAGTTCGATGACTCCCCTGAATGCTACCATGGTCAACAGGACGATTTTACAAGAGTGATTTTGACCCACAACCATTCTGTGCATTATTACTATTTTGAAATATTAAATATACCAATCAATTCACGATCAACGAAATATTTCGACCGGTAATATACAAAGATCCGGCTCGTGGGACACAGCGCGACGCACAACAGCCTGGAGGCTACAGCAACGATCCTTGCACTCACCCTTTCCGTTGTCTGGGGCAGTACAAGATTTATGACTACTCTCGTATTGCCCATTTATGCTGCTGCCTAAGCCATACCTATGTTGAAGGTCTGGGGAGTGTTGCATGACTCCCCTGAATGCTACCAGGGTCAACAGGACGATTTTACAAGAGTGATTTTGACCCACAACCATTCTGTGCATTATTAGTATTTTGGAATATTAAATATACCAATCAATTCATGATCAACGGATTATTTCGACCGGTAATATACAAAGATGCGGCTCGTGGGACACAGCGCGACGCACACCCGCCTGGAGGCTACAGCAACGATCCATGCACTCACCGTTTCCGTTGTCTGGGGCAGTACAATATTTATGACTACTCGCGTATTGCCCATTTATGCTGCTGCCTAAGCCATACCTATGTTGAAGGTCTGGGGAGTGTTGCAAGGACTACCACATAACTGTGGCAGGTAACAACTGACGATACAAAATACCGGAATATCCCCGATCAAAGATACCAACGAATTCACGATCGAATAAATATTCCGACCGGGAAATCTCACTATCTGACTCGTAGAACACAGCAGTGCTATACACACAACAGCCTGGAGGGTACAGCAATGATCCTCGAACTCACCCCTTTCCCGGTCTGGGGCGGCCGCATGAGAAGCGTGACCACTTCGGCATCATCCATTTGCTGTGATGGGCCATACTTACCTGTGTTCAAGGTCCGGGAGTGTTACAATGCCTACTGTACAGTACCACATGACTGTGGCAGGTAATAACTAACGAAAGGGATGCTGGCAAATTCACGATCAAATACTTGGACCTCTTAAATCTCAAGATATGGCTTGTGGAATACAGGGCTAGCCACAACAGCCTGGGAGGCACAGCAACGATCCTCGAACTCGTCCCTTTCACGGTATTTGGTCAGTACAACATGTGTGACCACATAGGCACCATCGTGTTTTCCCGTGGTTATGGGTGTGCCTGTGCTGAAGGTCTGGGCAGCGGGACATTGAGAGCCACGGTGGCAGGAAATACTTGAACGTTAAAGATACGGATCATTCAAAAACAAATACTCGTACGTATCCCGACCGGTAAATATTGATATTTATCTCGTGGAACACAGGGTTACACAAAAATGCCTGGCGGGCGCAGGAACGATCCTCGAACTTATCCCTTTCACGATCCGGACCAGTACACAAGAGGAGTGACCACTTAGGCATCATCGTATGCTTCCGTGGTCAGATTTATACCTATGTTGAAGGCCTGGCAGCGTGACAATGACTGCCACATGACTGCTGTGGTTGGTAATATCTGAAGATTAAAGATGCCGAGGATTTCACGAGCTAAGATTCCGACCGGTAAATCCGACTATCAGGCTCGTGGAACACAGGGCTGCCCACGAAAGCCTGGCGGGCGCAGCAACGATGCTCGAACTCATTCCTTTCACTGCCTGGACTACCGCAAGAAGTGTGACTACTTCGGAATCATCGGTTTGTTCTGATGTCAGGGCCATATCTGTGCTAAGGGTCTGGGGAGAGTTACCAACGACCACCACATATACAAGTAACAACTGACGATCAAAGACTGACAGGTTCACGATCAGGGGTTCGGACCGGAAAATCTCAATATATAGAGCGTGGGACACAGGGCTACACACACACCTGGAGGGCAAACTCGAACTCACCCCTGTCACATTCCGGACAAGGACAAGAGGACTGGCCACTTACTGTAGGCATCATCGCGTTCTTTCGCGGTCAGGGCTATACCTGTGTTAAGGTCTGGCAGCGGGACAATGACTGCCACAAGGCTATGACCGTTAACAACTGACGATTCGATATATTAATATGTTCACGACCACCGATTCTGACGGGAGAAACTCAATATCTAGCTCGTGGTACACGGGGCTACCCACACCAGCCCGGAGGGCGCAGCAACGATCCTTGAACTCACGCGTTGCATAGTCTGGCCCAGTAGAAGAAGAGTGGCCATTTACTGTAGGAATCGTCGGTTTCTGCTGTTGTTGGGGCCATACCTGCGTTCAAGGTCTGGGCAGTGTTACAATGACTGCCACATGACTGTGATCGATAATAACTGAAGATTATACTGTAAATACGGACAAATCCAAAGAAAACTTAGACCGGTAAATCTGAATATCTCGCTCGTGTAACACAGAGCTACACACAACAGCCTAGAGTGGATACGAGTAAAGTAATGATCCTCGAACCCATCCCTTTGCCGATCTGATCCAGTACAATAATAATGGCCTCTTAGGCATCTATCTACGTTGCCGGTCTAAGCAGCGATGCACTGACTACCACGTGAGTGTGACAGGTCATACATACATGAAGATCTAACATGCCGACAAGTTCACATACGGACAAGTTCACGCCCGAAGCTTCCGACCGGTAAATCTCGATGGCGGGTGGAACACAGGGCTCCACACAAACACCTGGAGGGCAAAGCAAAGATCCTCGAACTCATCCGGACAAGTATAATGAGTGTGACCACTTAGGTTAGGCATCATCGTGTTATTTCTCGAGTATAGGTATACCTGTGCTGAAGGTCTGCGCAGCGGGACAATGACTGCCACAAGGGTGTGACCGTTAACAACTGACGATTCAAGATACCGACAAGTTCACGATCGCCGATTCCGACTGGAAAAACCTCAATATCCGGCCCGTGGTACACAGAGCTACCCACACCAGCCTGGAGGGCGCAGCAACTATCCTTGAACTCATCCCTTACCTATCCTGGCCCAGTACAAGAAGAGTGGCCACGTAGGCATCATCTGTTCCTACTGTTGCCAGGGCCATGCCTGCGTTAAAGGTATGGGCAGTGTTGCAATGACTTTCGCATGACTATGGCAGGTAATAATTGAAGATTATAGATACGGATACATACCCAATCGAAGACGATTCCGACCGGTAAATCCGAATATCTTGCTCGTGAAACGTACGGCTACACACAACAACTTGGAGTGTATGCGAGTACAGCAACGATCCTCGAACTCACCCCTTTACCGATCTGGCCCAGTATAAGAAGAATGGCCCCGTAGACACCATCTTGTTATGCGGTTGTTAGGGTAGTACCTGTGTTGAGGGTCTGTGGGCAGTGTTGCACTGACTGCTACATGACTGTGACAGGTAATACATTGAGATCAAACATACCGATAAATCTCAACGGATGGCGCGTGGAACGCAGGGCTACACCAAATAGCCTGGACGGCACGGCAACGACCCTCGCACTCATTAATGTCACTGTCCAGACAAGTATAAAAAATGTTACCACTTAGACATCATCGTGCTCTTCCGTAGTCAGGGGCATACCTATGTTCAAGGTCTTGGCAGCGAGACAATTGATGACTGTCACAAGGCTGTAACCGTTGATATCTGACAATTTAGATACCGATAACTTCACGATCGCTGATTCCGACTGGCAAATCTCAACATCCGGCCCGTGGTACACAGGGCTACCCACACCAGCCTTGAGGGCGCAACAACGATCCTTAAACTCATCCCTTACCTAATCTGGCCCAGTACAAGAAGCTTGGCCACTTAGGCATCATCGGTTCCTGCTGTTGCCAAGGCCTGCATTGAAAGTCTGGGCAGTGTTGCAATGACTTCCGCATGGCTATGGCAGGAAATAATTGAAGATTACGGATACGGATAAATACCCCATCAAAGACGATTTCGACCGGTAAATCTGGATATCTTGCTCGTGTAACGTACGGCTACACACAACAGCCTGGAGAGTATACGAGTACAGCAGCGATCCTCGAACTCGTCCCTTTCTTTGCCGATTTGGTCCAGAATGGTACAAGAAGAATGGTCTCTCAGGCATCATCGTTTTCTGCGGTTGCTATTAATAGCGCCATACCTGTGTTGACGGTCTGGGAAGTATTGCACTGACTACCACACGACTGTGACAGGTCATACATGAAGATCGAAGATACCGACAAATTCACGACCAAAGATTTTGACCGGCGAAGCTCAACGTCTGGCGCCTGGAACACAGGGCTCCACACAACGGTCTGGAGGGCACAGCAACGATCGCCGAACTAATTCCTTTCATGGTCTGGGTCAGTGCAAGGAGAGTGACCACTTAGGCATCATCATCGTGTTCTTCCGTGGCCAGGAATACACCTATGTCGAGGGTCTGGGCAGCGTGACAATGACAACCACATGACTGTGGCAGGTAACATTTGACGAGTAAGGATACTGGTATATTCACGATCAAAGATTCCGACCGTTAAATCTCAATATCTTGCTCGTGAAACATGCGGCTGAACACAACAGCCTGGGGTGTATACAGCTACGATCCTCGATCTCGTCCCTTTCCCGGTCTTGGCCCGTATGCAAGACGAATGGCCCCTTATAGGCATCATCTTGTTCTTCCGTGGTCAGGGATGTACCTACGTTGAGGGTCTGGGCAGCGTGGTATTGACTGCCACATGACTGTGTGGCAGGTAATATTTGAAGAATCTGGATACTGGTAAGTTCATGATTAAATATTCCGACCGTTGTTTCTCAATATCTGGCTCGTGAAACGTAGAGCTAAACACAACAGCGTGGAGTGTGTACAGCAACGATCCTCGAACTCGCCCCTTTCCCAGTCTGGACCCGTATACAAGACGCATGGCCACTTAGCCATCATCGTCTTCTGCTGATGGTGGGACCATATTACCTGTCTTGACGGTCTGGGTAGTGTTACAATGACTGCCGCTGCCTCTAGACAGAAAATAACTGAAGATTAAAGATACCGATGAATACACGATCAAAGATTCCGACCGGTAAATCCCTATATCTGACTCGTGGAACATATAGGGTTCCACACGAAAGCCTGGTGGGCACAGCGATCTTTGAGCTATTTCCATACACGGTCCGGACTAGTACGAGAAGAGTGACCACTTCGACATCATCCGTTGTTTTGTAGTGACGTCGGGGCCCTACCTGTGTTGAAGGTCGCGGGGTGTTACAATGACTGCCACTTGACCGTGGCAGGTACAACTGAACCGATAACTTCACGATCAAACATTTGAACGGGAAAATCTCAATATCTGGCCCGTGGGACACAGTGCTATACACAACAACAGCCTGGCGGGCGCAGCAACGATCCTCGAAGTCGTTCCTTTCATGGTCTAGACCAGTACAGGAAGTGTGACGACGTCGGCATTATCGTGTTGTTCCGTGGTCAGGAGCACACCGATGTTCAAGGTCTGGGCAGCGTGACAATGCCACATGATTGTGGCAGGTACGAAGAGTTGAAGATTAAAGATACAGAAAAAACTCCCGATCACAGATTCCGACCGTTTTACGTCTCAATATCTGGCTCGTGGAACACAGGGCTGCACCCAACATCTTGGACTGCACAGCAATGATCCCCGAACTCGTCCCTTCCGCGGTATGGCCCAGTACAACAAGAATGGCCCATTGGGCATCCTCGTGATCTGCTGTTACTACCGTAAGGCCATACCTGTGTTGAAGGTGTGGGCAGTGAATGATACACACTGACTGCCACATGACTGTGACAGGTGATAATTGAAGCTTAAAGATGCCGACAGATTCGTGATCAAAGATTAAGATTCCGACCAGTAAATCTCAACATCGGGCTCGTGGAACACAGGGCCACACACGCCTGGCAGGCACAGAAACGATCCTCGATTATTTCACGGTCCGGGCTCGTACACGAAGAGTGACCACTTAGTTATGCATCATCGTGTTCTTCCTGTGTTCAAGGTCTGGGCAGCGTGACAATGACTGCCACATGATGGCTGTTTTCGCGCGCGTTGGGCCTGCACGAAGCATTTCACCCACCCGTAGGGAGGGCCTTTTCTTTCTACACCAACCGACGGAAAATAGACTATGTAAATAACCATGCGAGGACCAATTTTCCGGCAAATTTCGATACCGATACCTTGTGACGAGTGACCCTGCGGCTACAACAGTTCGACAATACAAAGACAACACTTCGACCGGAGGTCTCAGAGACGGACCAAAGGCGTGGAACACTTTGTGCTCAAAGTACAATAACAGCAGCATAGAGGCAAGGCAGGCTTGCTACGGGAATCTAGTGGGGTGCAAGGACGGGACTCTGGTGTGTTCATCTCCAAGCTGCTGAAGGTTTGAGGGCGACTCTACGAAATAGGTGAGAGGATCTCGGACACGAGGCTGGAAGACGTTTTACTGCATGGCCTTACCGATTAAAACGAGTTGGTAAAGGTGACGAGCTTTCACAATCCAAGCTCGGAACCGACGACACTTAATCGATGATAACAAAAGTTGGCATCGGCCAACTCTCTAGACCACAGGTACCGTCAACAAGATTGCCGGTAGAGGCAGGCAGAAGAGCCGCAATGGCAATCATGCAGAAATCGCGAAAACTTCAGTGCAACAACTGCCTAACAATTCGGACACATCACGCGCCACACTGCACAAACCCGAAGAAAGCAGGAACGATCTACTACAACATCGAAGTGGTGCTCGCTGTACAACTCGATGATGCACAGTGACGTCGAGTGTGACGCCCAGAAAGGCAAAGAGGACACACGAACACCCCGCTACAAAGGTGAGAGTCAACAGCGCTCATGCATGATAACCGGGTCGACGCCAACGCAGGAATAACATTTCGGCTGTGAGTTTGCGAATGTATCGATGGACGCTCGAGAACAAATACGAAAGCTTGACCCAAACCAATCAGTCGCTGTGAAGCGTAATCTGCTGCTGGGTTTTATTCCGCACATATCGTCAGGAAAACCAAAAATTAGCTTGGTCACGCGCGCTCGCGTGTGTTTGTCTTGGTTGTCTCTTAGATGCTATTGAAAGCTCAGCACACTGCAGAGATGCACGTCCGTTGGGTTGGGAATGTCACTACTACTAGTTAACCTGCGGCTCGGTTATAACGACAACTATCACGTCGCTCTGACGTACAATGCCCGTATCCGTTCATCCTGGTGAGCTCAAGGTTATCATAAACTCTACTATAACTGGTAACCAGGTAGTTATGTAGCATCGCTGAATCCCACTGCTGTCCGATCGCTACCCCTCCGCCGTCCACATGGCGTGTGTACTTTGCCATATGCCATACCTTACGCGAACTACTGTACACCACTCGAACACGGTGATCGAGTCAAGCTGCACGCCACGCCTTCGTCTCTCTCTATAAATATAAATATGTGTTATACCCTGCCCGTCGAAGCCCTCATGCTGCAACAACTGCGCTTGGCCAGTGAGCTTGGAGCTTGTCTTTGTATAAGTATTATGTAATTTGCCATTTAACAGTATGAAGCTCTTTATTTCAACTATACCATTGACATATATACCCATCGATCATACCCGAATACTTGACAAACTTATACCAATAATAACGCAGTCCCCCTTATGAATGCCTTTTTTACCGACGCCTGACCAACGTTTCACCACTCTAATCGGAAAGGGTTACTCGTGCGTGTACTTATTTGTGCCTGCTGATCAAATCTAAGCGAGTGACGAATTCATCAAAATTGTGTCCTCCTTCTTCTTGAGCACTATTCATGGAAAATAGAAGGGTTTCGTTGGTATGCGCGCTTTTCCCGGGTGGGGGATTCTCGTAAAACGAATCGACTCTTCTGGTGAAAGAAACAAAACACTTTCGCCGAAAACCCATCCCCTCTCGATTGCAACGCTCAAGAGCGTCACGGCCTGCCAGAAAAGGAATGCCATACATATTCCATACACATGCATGCGCGGCTCGCGTGTGCTTCCTCCTGTGGTTATGGCGGAGGAGAAGGGAAAAAACACAAGCAACTCCTGCACCTATACCTACGCTCTATCGTAAGTAGCATCCTTCTCTTAGTTGGCTGCACTTGCTCCAAAACAACCCACCGCGGCCTCGACAAGGTACAGTATGGCACAATATACTGTACACGACAATATGCTCGGAAAGCCTCGGCTCCTCTTGGAAACCCCGTAGCAGATGGCGCTTTTGGTGAGTCAGAGTGCTCCCAGTATCACACCACCCTCTTCGTGCACCGGGGGGTGGGGGAAGGGGGCAAGTGCCTAGGTGATTACTGTACATGTTACTAAATGTAAACGTAGTGTGTATGGCGTATGATCGGTCCCTCTTACGCTGAAGAAAGAGGGGGGGGGTTAAGGGGGCTCTTGTCATTCTACCTACAGGTCTATATTCCATTGACACCTACCTCACCTCCGGTGACTCACACGCCGCAGAAAACTCGTGGCAAACTACAGTACTACCAGGTACAAAATACCTCAAGCATGCCGACATGTGACAACCACCACACCTATCCACTTCGCCACAATAAAAAGAGACACACGGCGTCTCCGCGCCCGCATTTCTCCTCCATCAACCCGTTCACACGTGCGGTGTTGGCAACGAACGGACTTGTACGAACGCAGAGTGCAGTTAGACCGCAACGCTTAGCAAAGCAAGAGCCCTACGGGAAAGGGGTGGTCGCCTCTCTCCCTCCCTGCCCCCGTAATCTTCGCCTATCTGGATAGAGAAAAGTTCGAGCTCCCATGTCCCTGCGTTTTCATGGCGGGGTTGTCCGCAGACGTTGACCTCGTCACCGACATATGTCACCACCTCGGACACGTTCGCAGCTTCTGCCATCAAGAAAACTTAGTCGCATATGTCGGAGGTGGTGTCAGAGTCATAGCCCACCAGCTCAGAGTTGTCCTCCACATAGACGTTGTTGCACTCACCGTTACTCTGCCAGAACAACAGAACAGCGGTAGCACCAGCAGCAGCAGCACGGGTGAGGGTTTCGTATAGATATAGACGCGTGCTACGTTAGGGGTATATAACACCCTGTTCTCTCTGAAGCTCCTCGTTCAACGAGCTTATCTGCTGTGCCTGATTCAAAACACTGACCTTTTTAACGAAATATTAAGGGGCAACCTAAGCATGTTGGGAGTACTACAGTGTTGTTCGAAGAAGGCGTTCCTTACCGGGTGGATCCTTATGGGAGGAGTAAACTAATAGTCAGTGATAGTCAGTAATTGTCAATAATAGTCGATAATAGTCGGTAATAGTCGGTAATAGTCAGTCATAACCGTTTTTGACCTAAGCTTGCGACCTCTGTTGTAGCCCACGTCCAAAGAACGAACGAGAGGGGCACGAGGGGGTGGCGAACAAGGGCGAGTATGGGCCGGGCAGAGACGTACGACCGGGCGCATCATCATCATCATCATCATCATCAGCAGCAGCAGCAGCAGCAGCAGCAGCAGCAGCAGCATTATCATCCTTCATTGAGGTTTGTCGAAGAGCAGCACAACAAGAACTAAAAAACGTTCCAGCACGACTATGTCCTCAAATGCAGCGACCGATTGCATATTGATATTGAATCTAAATGTTCCTGATATTTATGTGCAGAGTGGTGTCTCTTGAAAGCCGGTGAGAGCGCAACGCTGCACCATATAAATTCAGTAAACGATGCCCCGTTCTCTGTTTGATCACCTCGTTGTCGCTGATGCGTATCTTCCCCGAGTCCTTGAACGTCACAACGCTTTCCTTGTCGCTGCATGACACAAACGGTACAGGATATGGCGTGCAAGCGGGTGTGGTGCCATATGGGACAAAACACGGAGCAATCCACAGGACGAGACGTGGAGGGGGGACGCAAAACATCCAGTACTGTTGTTCCCGCAAAGAGCGTTCCTGCTTATGTTGACCTCCTCGTGCTTGATATGGGCACAATAGGCAATATGCCGTAAAAGGGAAAATGGTCCCTCGTCTTCCGCTACGTCAGATGACGAACAAAAAAGCCACAGCGTTGTTTCAAACGCTCCCAGCAAACCTACATGTAGTGTCTCAAATATGAAACACCAGGTCTTTTTGCGCTACTGTTTCTGTTTTGTTTACCTCTGGCCTTCGACACTCATTCCGCCGCCAGACTCAAAAGCCGTGTTCGACTTGATCGCCGTCCAGCCGTAGAAGCTATGCCGAAGGGCGTACGATAGCCGGAGCATCGCTGCCGCAGCGAGGACGTAGAGGGGGAAACGGGTGTGGATGGCGCGGGGACGACAGGGCGGGGTGCGCGGATAAATTAGATGTGGGCCGATAATCTCAAAACGCCACCACTAGGCTACTCGTACTGCTGCCGGCAGTGTATAGTTGTACAATCCGGTCTATTGTAAACGTAACAAAGGTTGCTTCTTTGATGGGTAAGAAAGCTACTTGTGCTATCGGACCACTTCGTATTGATTATTGCTGCGGATGAAAACTGCTACAGCTTGTGAAACGGCAACGAGAAGGGTGCACGCACGAAATAGACGACGGTGACGGGCATCATTTCCTGCAGATATATACCATCGGACTACAAGGTACCCCTCCCACGCGTGCTCTCCGGGCCATGTTATACGCCGTTCGTGAGAACCCCACTTCGTCTGACCTATGGTCTACACATTTGAAGCTCGACGTGTTTCGGGGTGTGTCTCTCACGTCGTCGTGCCCCCGAAGGTGGTTGCGATTCCGCCGCCAGTTTCATCAGCTTCGTTGCCGGAGGCGACCACCGCTCCGCCGAACCTGGAATGTGCGTATACGCCGAAAGAAAGTGCAAGCACCGTACGCACGCACACGTTATATCTACACTAAGATGCTCACGTACTCGTGTTAGCGCGTACAGTAGTGACTGCAACATCACAATAGATGCGTATGGATATCAACGTCCATATGCTAACAGAGGGCATGGTACTGCACACACGGTAGACCATCGACACCAATGACGAGTGAGTGTGCATACCGTACAACGTATACGCCCAGGGATGGTACTACTATACTGTAGTCTAGTGCCGGTTCCAACAATCGTGCCCCTGACGCAGTAAAAATGTACCACATTAATTGACTTTTGAGTTTACTTCCATGAACCAATCCACGGAAGTGAATAATTTTCCATGGAAGTAAGTTTTACTTCCACGAGAGTTAGTATATTTTTACTTTCATGGAAGTAAAATTCACTTCTACGAGAGTTTTTGTTTACTTCCATGGAAGTATTTGTTTACTTCCATGGGCGTTGTTTTACTCCCAGATGATTGAATTGGAAGTGAATTAAACTTTTACTTCCATAGAAGTAAAACATGGAAGCGAGGGTATGGATTAACCTTACCCCCTGCTCTCAGTTGGTACACCGTCCCACCCAAAGTGGGCCCATCCCGATTACCAACACGTGGACCAATTACAAACGTGATATCAAAAACCATGTAGCGTGCAGCGCGGAACCCCACTAGAGCTGCCTACGTAGTGGCCGAAGGCCGGAAACTTCCACGGAGTCATGGAAGTGTGTTTACGTCCATGGAAGCAGAATACGGCTTACTTCCATGAAAGTGTCCATATAAGTCAATTTACTTCCATGAAAGATTTTTACTTTCATAAAAGTAAACTTTACTGCTATAATTTGTTTTTTACTTTCATGCAAGTAAAATTTACTTCCATGAATGTTTTTGTTTCTTTCATGGAAGTATAAAATTATTTCATGGAAGTAAACTTCCATGCTTCAATGAAAGAGTTTTTTGCTAAAAAACTCTTTTGCTTCCATGAATGTTAAAAAACAGTTTCATGGAAGTAAACTTCTACTCCCATGGAAGTGAAAAAACCTTGCATGAAAGTAAATTTTACTTCCATGAGTGTTTCCACATAAGTCTATTCACTTTCATGAAAGTGACAAAACTTTCACTTCCATAAAAGTAAAAAACCTTTCATGGAAGTAAATTGTTTACATCCATGGAAGTAAAAACAAACTCATAGAAGTAAACTTTTACTTCTATGCAAGTAAATGAAAACCTACAAATAATGTGGTAGACTCCTTTTCAGCTTGTGACAACCCCCTCTTCCCCCGAATTTGAAGTCAACCACAAGCCCGAAGAGGAGAACCTTGCAGCTATTACACAAAAACTCGAAGGGCTGGCAGGCGTATACTCGTACTGTATAGTCAAGTAAAGACTGGTGCTGCAGTAGGGGGTGCATAGGTACTCGTTTTTCACCTGCGCAGAGCCACTCGGCCGAGTGACTGCTTTACTGCGTTGTACTCATCACCTGTTTTTTTTGTGTTTTTGTTGTTCTACTCGTATATGCACCGCCATTGGAGGTTTTGTTACGTAACGCGAACACAATTTGTTTAGGTCCAATTTTCAGCTAGATTCGGAGCCACTCGTCCGAGTGGCCAAAACCCGGTAGTGAAAATGTGGGTTTCCCCGCCATAGTAGCACCAGTCTACAATCCCCTTTCTCACTTGAGAACTCCACCGGAGTTTTTTATGCCGCCGCCCTCTTTATAGCAGCTGTTGCCGTAGAACTCAGTCTTCTTGTAGAATCTGTATACAGTAGAGGATGACACGGAGAGAAAATGTGTGTTATTAACACGCATCACAAATATTTTGGAGGTGACAGGCGGGAACCAATTCAATTGACGGACATCGAACATTCATTCCTGAAACGAACAAGGTAAATCAATCAGAGTTTCCTGCCACAACTATTTCGCTGGTGGCTGGTACACCTTTGGCCTACGTGCTCGACTTGCCTGCCTTTCCTTGGCCATATACATACAGTATATATATATCAGGAGTTCAATAAACGGAGGGATTTGGGTAGTGTGATTTCGTAACAAATGCCCCTGAAGAACAGGACGCTTTAATACATACCGACGATGCGCTGTGATACTTCTATTAATTGTAGACTCTTTCGCGAACGCAAATAAAGAGGGAACACACGTTCCGGACATATTATACCGCCAAATAAATCCATGTATATACACACGATATATTCATACGCTCTCCTCTCCCAAAACGCCATTTCCTCGCTATGAACACGTGCTGTGACTCCATATATATATCTGTGTATCAGGCCTGTCTCGTCGGAGTGCACCCCCGGTATTTCGACGTTTCTACTCTGACGGCGAAAAAAAAAAACAAACAAACAAACAAACGCATGTATGTTTATGCGCCCGCTGACCACCCCTTCCCTTCGACTAACTGCCCCCTCTCCCGCACCCTTCAAAGTCCGGCGTGCCTCACGTCATTTTCGAGTTCCCCCCGTTGAACACTCCACCACCCGCCTCGTCGCAGTTATTGCCGCTGAACGTTGCACGACCTCGGAAACTGTGCGATGATAAACGGACAGGTAGGCAGGCAGGCAGACAGGCAAGGCAGGCAGGCAGGCGGGCAGGCAGGCAGGCAGGCGGGCGGGCAGGCGGGCGGGCAAGGGGGTTGGATGGCGGGGAAGCTTGACGTTCGTGTGTTGTAGGTAGCGGGTGGTATTGTTTGGGCAAAGGAATGGCGGAGTCGAGCTGTCGTTGTGTGCAGCGGATCCCTGGCGTCAGCTGGCAGTCGTTTTTCTACATCATCAGTAACGCAATAGTTTGCGGCCGTTTGTGCGCCACCTTGGGCGCCAATGGTTTTGCTAGGCATGTTCCAACTCTACTACTGTAGATAATGACGTGTTTTGTTTTTTGCACTGAAAGTGCACTACAGTTTGTAGAGTTGCTCTAAAATCAATCGTAATCATGGGTGAACTTGGTCCTGCAAGGTGTATACGCCAAATAAAGCATGCCTTCGTATTAACAGCGACGCTTTAGCGACTACAGCGGTACTGTTGTGGCATTGACTGCGTACACCGCATGCCTCAGATGATGTCGTCACTAATTGATGTGTTGGAATACAGTATGTGCTGTCTTCGCAGTAAACCGGTATGTCTACCCAGCTACATGAGTACATGCCCGTCCTGATTCCGTACTCTACTACTATAGAGAAAAAAAGTAAGTATATGGTCACAGACTGCGAGACAGAAAAAACAAAAACAAAAAATAACCGCAAGCGGAATGCCAACAACGTACCGGGTACGAGAACACAACATCACAAGCCAGGCCAGAAACTACTGCGGTACATTTTTGTTGGTCCATCCCATTTATTATCTTCGCCCTTCTTTTCTCTCTCCCTCTTTAGTCGTAACTCAGATCCGGGGTCACTAAGCAGGCCCATCCCCCCCCTCCCCACTACGGTACATATACGTGCCTTGCATTTTTATCGCGAGAAGGTTTCAGCACTTTCTTCCCTCGTCGACTTGCGTCGGATTCAATAGTATGCATTAATGACGTCCTTTTACTGTAGGTGTATGTGTGTAAATGTGCTGGATTAGGAACACGGGGAAGGATTATTGCGTGGGAACATAGTAACCAGAACGAAATATGCTTAGTAAAAATGCTGGGCTATATCGGTTTCTATGTATGCAATGGGTCGTGATTACTATGGCCCCCCATAATATTACATGTCCCGCCCTTTCAGAATTCATAGGTGAAACGTTGGCGAGAAGTCGGTAAATTCATTCAATAAGGGCGACTGCATTTTTTGTATAAGTCTGTCGAGTATTCAGGGACGACTGATAGGTATGTTGTGAATGGTATGACTGAAACAAGAGCTGCGCATTGTCAGATGGCAAATGTAATAACCATATTATGTATACATACCCTTTTGACCACCAAGGCGGTCTAAAATAATTCACCCCGTCAGCCTTCACAACCAAATGTACCACCAGAGACCGAGATAGACACGCGGCGTACATGGCAGTGCCCCCCCTCGTATTGGCAAAAGCCCCGCCATTTTGCCCCTCGAACGCTCCCCCGTTGTTCACGAACGAAGCATCGCCGTCGATCCTGCCAAGGTAAACGGAAAACGCAACCATCGAGCGCAGAAGAGGCTTAAATAAACAGTACCAGTATCACTTTACAGTATCAGTAGTGACCCCTCTACGAGTGCCGGAATGAAATATGTGCCAGCCAACTATACCGTCACTATAAGGGCCCGTTTTAACGAAGAAGAAAAAAATTCAATTTGGAAAAAATAAAATTCAAATTCGCTTTTTATTGGTCAACACACGCACCAGCACCAAACATTATGCCCCAAGATCCTAATCTTTGGTGCTGGTGCGTGTGTTGACCAATGAAAAGCGGATTTGAATATATTTTTTTCCAAAATGATTTTTTTTCTTCTTCGTTAAAACGGGCCCTAAAGCGGCAGCCAGAACTACTCCGCAGACTATTTACGGTATCACACTACTGGTGAATCTCATATATATGTGCCTACTCCACAGCCACTATGAGCGGGCAACCGGCCCTGCTCAATCGGCACTATAGAGGGACCACTACTATCATTTACCTGGTATAGCTATACATATTTTCACGAACGTGCATGTTTCTCTCTCAACGGGCTCTGGTTATTGTCGTCGGCTTGTCAATCGGCGCGCAGTTTGACCGGGGCGGATTCACCGTCCACCGTTATATTACTTCCAGGCCAGAACGACGTGGTGCTTTCCTCGAAGTGTTACGGTAGGTTATCGTTTTCGCATTAGACAAAAGGGCATTGAACCATCTACAGGTCACTTTTTACCAGCTGTATACGTATGCATGCATATGATACGAACGAGTGATGATAGACAGCACAGCTCCCAACAATTATCTCGGAGTAACATGTATTGCTACTCCACAGATACATAACAACAATACGGCATACTACGCTGTACTGCGACACCGTGTGTTTTTAACGTTGTACGGCTGCTGCCTAGGCATTGTTTCTGAGCTGTATTGTGATAAAGAGAATGCATTACTACTACTGTACACCTCCGCCACTCCGGCGGGCAGTGGTGCTGGGCATATACATCAGCCCTTCGCCTCCTCCCTTTGCTTCATCTCTTCGCCTCTGAGGACGCTCTACTGCAGCACATTGTACACAGCAATACCATCAACATACAGGCAGTAGGTCGTCGGTTTCGTTCCTTCGTGGGATAAAAGAACAACAGACATCGGGATGTGGGGGAGGGAGGCAGGCCTCGCGTCCATTTTCATTGGGCCTCGAGTTGCGACAAGAAGCGAGCGCGGCACTTGCTCTCTTTACGCCGTACCCGACTGTAGTACTCACCTGACGCTGCCGCTACTACAGTAGGTTGTTGATTGAGAGGTATTTGTTGTCCGTGAGCGTGACGTCGCCGGAGAATCTGGCAGAAAATTGCAGAAAACGGACGAACGATCAGCAAACACCACACACAGCAGATAGGTACTCGAACGTAGAGCAAGGCGGCCCCCGGGCCTCGGTTCTCAGGGAGCGACGACACATACGGATAACCTAGCTGTGCCGACCATGCGATGCAACACACACGAGGGTAAAACGTGAAACGACGGGACACGCACCCGACCCAGCCCTGCATGCATACCGACACGGTCTGACGCCGCCGGTCGTGTTCTAGCCCGCTCCGCGTTTGTCTAAAGTTCAGAGTCCGGTAAGATTTTCGCTCACATCACGAAGATCCACGCCCACAACGTGGGCCGGCCCGGGTGGCGTAGGGAGGGCCTTGAACAAAGCGTACACGACACAAAACCCGCGTGCGAATGGCAACTAGCCTGCTTCTGTGCTCCGTCACTGGGAAACTCCTCCACTCCCCACATATATCAGCCGCCGTGTGGGTCATGTCCCTATAAATGCATGATGAGGACAATCCCATACAGCAGCACACATGACTGCGGGACAGACCGTGGCAAAATACATTGAACTCCTCGCGGTTACCTGAGCCTTCCAAAGTTGTCCCTGAAGACGTTAGTGTCGCAGTTGTCGAACACCACGTTAGACGCGAACCTGTGTACAGGAGGGTAGAGGGGCACGAGAAGAGTGGAGTTCAAAACGCGCATTTTGACAATCGCATGAAGAGAGATAGCTCAAGATTAGGACGTGCAACGCTGATGGTATTTGGGGATGACCGTATGTGGTCGTATTTTCTGGCGTACTGCGAACTGCAGCGAGCACTGCTAGAAGCAGCAAGGCCTGATATTTCTTTTTTACTGAAAAGGACGATTTCTTAAGACCGCTTATCGCGTCGCGGAACTTCCCACCTAGCTGGCTTGCAATGATACGTAACGGATAAAATGGAAGCAAAGCCGAAGACCACACCCACGGCAAGCGCTGCAAAACTCCGCTTCGACACCGAACCAATCGAGGTTGCGTTCGCGCATTTCTGCGGCGCAAAGCCAGAGTCAAAGCCAGAGTTATGACGGCACCGGCGACCAACTTGAATATCAGCCCGCTCCAGCATGGCTACTATATTAATTGACGCGTACTCCCGCCCCCTGTGAATTTATCGGATGTGCGGAATGGTCAGCGGGGCTGGTCGGCGACAGCAGTACAGTAGTCGGCTTACGTGATGCTGCCGCCTTCGTCGTTCCAGAATACGCTTCGCATGTTCTCCAGGCCCGTGGCCACCATCTCGCCGGCGAACTCAACGGAACCTCCCGGCATCACCTGCACCATGTAGCCGCCGTAGGAGTCGTCTCGGTCCTGCAGCAACGAAGCATAAAAAACGTATGGGGGGGGGGGGTTAGGTACTGCTGTAACACCTTACAAAATACTCTCATTTATTGTGGTGGTGTCATCGTACGCTGTTTGTTAACATGGCGTGCGGAAACCATCACGCAGAAGCCCACGCAAAACATTTAAAACAAAAAACAGGTATCGAGCGCCCATGGACTGAATTTTCGCTTTTTTTCCCGTCCCCAAGTTTTATGAGTCAACTACTGTACTGTGCAGAGATTTCGTGCTGAAAGTGGCATCGAATTCCCGTCCTCGGCATGTTGACAGTGATAGTTTGTGGCGAGAGAGGGTTAGCAGACATTTCTTGAAGTTGTGGTGCACGTTATATCGAGCTGTAGTAAGGAATCCACGGAGTTCGAACGAAGTGATCCCAATCCACAAAGCCGAAGCCTTGAAAGAGAACAAATCCGGTCCGGAGTTTCTGAGTTGACAAGTGGATGCAACCTTGAAGCACACCTGCAAAGTGTTACCTACCGCTATAAATGTAACACATTGTTTTAACTCACGAAGCCGAGGTTGGGGCCGAACTCCGTCATGTCGAAGTCGAAGATGAGCCCTGCGCCGTCCATCACCGTGAACTTCAAGTTCGTGAACCTTCGACCGAGCCGACGAAGACATTGTCAGGGAAGAAGGGTCGGGCAGGCATAATCGTGAGGAGGTGAGAAAACACGGGCATAGAAGGGGCGGGGGGCGTATGCGCGCGCAGTTGCGGTCACACCACCCGTGCGGGCGCAACAAAGAGGCGTATATCGGCTAGTTTCCGCAAAATACTCAGGTACGTAGGTGCATGTCCTCAAAGTAGTGCATATACTTCGGCATACTGATTGTTTGTCCTTGTTCATTTACTTCCATGAACAAACGTAAAAAACAAACTTTCGTAGAAGTAAATTGACTTATATGGAAACTTTCATGAAGTAAACCGTATTTACTTCCATCGAAGTAAAAACACTTCCATGGTTCCGTGGAATATTCCATTTGAACAAGGTTTTCAGCCACTACACAGGCCTAGTGTGGCTCCTTGCTACGCGCGACAAATTTGTCAATATCTCGTTTGTAATTGGTCCACGTTTTGGTAGTCGGGATGGGCCCACTTTGGGTGGGACGGTGTACCAACTGGGAGCAGGGGGTGAATTCGTGCCCTCGCGTCCATGCTTTGCTCCCATGGAAGTGAAAACATAATTTACTTCCAATTGAATCACATGGAAGTTGAAAAAAATCCATGGAAGTAAAATTTACTTCCATGAAAGTAAAAGAACTTCCGCACAAGTAAATTTTACTCCCTCCATGGAAGTGAATAAAAAACTAACTTTCGTGGAAGCAAAAATTACCTCCACGAAAGTAAAAACGAACGTGGAAGTGAAATTTACTAACACGAAAGAAAGTGAAACAACTGTCTTGGAAGCAAAACTTACTTCCATGAAAGTAAAAAAAAACTTCGTAGAAACTGTCATGGAAGCAAACTCAAAAGTCAAATAACGTGGTAGATCGGGCATACTGTACAGTACAACTCATATATCGGTTCAAACTGTGCGTAGGAAATTGAGGCATCGCCTTTCTTGCGATTTTAGTGAACCCAATGTCGCTCCACTACTACACTGATGTGGCACCACAGCAGGCCTGAAAGCAGCACACAAAAATATCTTCAAGGCTTGTGAACGCACGTTTTCAGGCACTATCATAACGAGTTGAAAATTGCAAAAAAGTGTGTACTGCTGTGTCTGGGCTATGACCCTTTGGGGGCTTCGTATAATGCGTAGGGAAAAATCAAAATTGTCCAACAAAAAACGAAAAGCCTGCCGATGACCGCACTGCTCGGCTGAGGGGTGATAAAGCGTTATGCTCCGAACTACGAACAGTACATGGTGGATGAAAGGAGTCGTATCGCACGACACGGGGTGTATTTAGTATATGCAGCCTGATCCTACTCACACGGGTGCGCGATTCCACTACGTATAATACTACACGCACAAAACGGTTCGTAAGACCAACTAATTGCTTATTTCGATTATACTACTACTGTACTGTACGTATAATCAAGTTCCACAATACCAGGTAGTTAAGTAACGTTAGACATACAGTTGACGTATTCGTATAGTAAAAGGGTTGGAGGCAGTTTTACCTACTTTCTGTGCGGCATCAACTTAGTTAGACTAAAAAAGGTTACGTACGAGTAGTTATTATTAATAATTGGTTTTTTCCTCAAAGTGTCAGAACCAAAGCACGCCCCTGCTGCTTGAGGAAGAAAACTGATTTTTCGGAAGGGCTGCGAGGAGTCTCACTTGGTTGTGCTGGGGCCAGTGAGCGTTAGGGTGCCACCCTCGACGATAAACTCCTCCAGCTCGTTGTCTTCCAGAATGGTGCAGTCCATGGCGGCGCTGGAAAGCTCGAGGGTCGTGTCTCCCGCGAGAGGGAGGGAGAGGTTCAGCAAGTCGTCACATTCCGCCCTGGCACACAGTTAAGACACACGCACATCGCGACATAATGGCGGGGGGGGGTGAATGTCGTAGTATGTTGGCATCAAAGGCGAACGAACTATCGTACAGTAAATGCGTACGTAGAATAACCTTACCAGCGGCGAGGAAGAACAAGGAAAGAAGGTTCTGCGCCTGCATGATGAGGAAGCGCGGGTGATGTTGTTGGTGTATTTGCCTCTGTTGGTTGTTCTTCGCGGGGGAATCGAAGCAAGCCGCTGCTGGGGTACGGTAGAGTCTAGTGGATACCGTACTGCTGTAGATACAAGGTACAGCTCGTGAAGGGCAAAACAAAACCGGTGTTTAAAATATGTGGTTATACGTAAGAAGGTGATGTTGCAATTGACCCTTCAGTACTGTATTGTAGTATAATAATACAGTAGTACATACAGCAGTAAAGTAGGTGTTTCCTGTAAGTCAGCGCGACAACGGAAATGCACGGACTACTATATGCTGTAACTACGGCCACGGTGCGTGCGCCGCACGTGGTGAGGGTGGATCACGTCTCCGCGGAGCGGTACGCTTTTTTTGAGGATCGGACACAACATCCTGATTCGCGTCAGCGGGGTGTTGCGAAAATAACGAACTACTTACTGCGTACTCGTATACGCGTACAGTACTTATACGTATAGACCATAAGAATAAGACGTGTGCCCTCCACGAAACAATCGCGCAGCAGTGGAAATGGCTACGGCCTACTGTACAGCAGTGTCGTGAGACGCATGTACCCTACCCACGAAGAATTATCCATCTGAAGTGCCGCAGTGATCCTCTCATCAAACAATCGGGCACGGCATGCCCCCCCGTCAAAGAAACGCTGGTGGTGGTGGCTGTGCGTTACACTAAAATTGCAACCAACATTATTAGTATTGTAATGCCTTGTTTCTCCCTTTGTTTCCACCCTATGCCGGTGTCTCTCTTTTTTTTCGTGTTGCCTCGCTCGTGCAGCAGTTATCTGTTCCTCTTGGGCACGTGTGCTTTTCGTCTAGGGGCGCTTCTGGCGCTTCTGGCGCTTCTGTCTCCCTGCGTCATTTGTATTCTGTTTCATTTCAGAACTTGTTTTATTTTGTCTTTTTTGTTCTTATTTTTTGGTTCGGCTCGTGTCGCTGTGTTCTCGTACCCGATACGTTACGCATCTCACTTGCTTTACCCATTAATTTGCGTTTATTTTGTTTTGGTTTTTATCTGTTTCACAGTCTGTGACCACAGAATTTGTATCTCTCTAGGATTGGGAATCAGGACAGGCACTGGGTGTACTGATGTGGTTGAGTAGAAAGAACGGGTTTAATGTGAAGACAACAACAACAACAATGCTACCCATACCCATCAGGTAATTGCCAGGTATGGATGTACTTCTGTAGTACTGCTGCGGTATCTCACCGTGCAACGGATGCAGCCGTTGCCAACTGACCAACTGCGCCAAAGTAGAAAGATCTCATGACCCACAGCCGTGTGCGTGTAGTGTGTGTAGTGTGTGTGTTAGGTAGGCCTTGCTTCTGCGTGTGTGTGCCTTTTTCTTGTTGTGCTGGTCCCCCGATCAGAAGGAGTGTGTATGTATCCACTGCTGTGTGGGAAGCTTGGTGAGGCAAAATGTATAGGCAGTAGTAGCAGTAGCTGTGGCTCGCGGGGCAGAGAGGGGGAATGAAGGTGGGGGGTCGAGTCGGCGCTATCTATGCAACTGAATGTAGACAAAACGGAGAACTACTGCTGTACAGCACTTTCGGCGAAGCAGCTCTCGAGAAACCTATACTGTACTTGAACGACCTTTTTTCCGAAATATTTTTCCTCAATTTCCTCGTAAACTATCGTACATATGTATACGTATACATAGCGAGTTTGGTTCTAGAACAGATTAGAGTCAGTCTGTGATGCTGTGCTGAAGAATCTTTTACTACGTACTGAAACAGTAGATTTTCATTTTTCCCTCACATACGTATACTAAGTATATTCATAATTATTCTATTGGTGTAAGTGTTACAGTAGTATTAATAGTGTTATTATATACAGCAGTAGTGTTTCCTCGAACTCAAAGCCAGAATCGTACGTATAACGAAACGTATCATAAACTGAAAACATTTTCAAAATACGTACTCGTATACGTATTCATATACCCGTATACTACTTTCACAGATGCTCCCAGTACCATTTCTCGAGAAAAAGTACTTCAAATACTTACGTATATACGAGTAGGGCACTCGTATACCTGGTATAGTATTTCGGGTTGAGTACTTCGGATACTGCGAGTACTCGAAGTATTTCGAGATTCTGTACTGCGGATGCTGCCAATACTCCAAGCATGTGGGGGTCCGATGCTGCGGATACTCCTTGCACTCGCACTGTTTGGGCCTTCAGTACTGTTCATGTCCCCAGTACTGGCAGAGCATTAAGGCCGCCAATATACTCTCAATACTCTTTCAGTACTCGGAGCAAGAATTATACTGGGATCATCTGTCTGTGCATAATTCTAAGGAGACTCGGCCGCCATTATAACCAGGTTCTGGGAGCATGTGACTGCTGTGGCATTTGTAACATTTCAAACTTCACAGAGATGTACCTAGAAGTATACGTACGTACGAAGTATTTTCGAGAAAAATATGTATTACGAGTATTCAGTATTCATACCAGGTAGTATATACTTACTACGTAGCTTACCAAGGGTATGCGCGGATCTGAATCCCAGATACCCCACTACCCCCCCCCCCTATATTGGAGGGAAGAACCGGGCCGTTGTGATCCCAGAAAACAATAAGTCAACTTTTTTTTTAGTTACCCCCCCCCGGCCAGCGAAAGGGCCAGCGAAAAAAAAATAGGGGGGGGTCTCTAAAACCAAGTTGAAAAAAGGGAACAAAAACGAAAAAAAAATGGTTTTCGCTCATTTCGTCCTGTGATCACAGCGATCCGGATTGTTTTTCATTCTGACCTTCCTACAAGTGTGGTGTCGTTCTCTCTTTTTTTTTTTACGCCCTTGAGCTTACTCGCGATATTTTGAGGTTATGTACCGGATACTACGGCAAAAGGATACTGAGAGCACCGGCATACTGGTGGAAACTTTTTACTCAAAGCCAAAGCCACAGTTCAACGATTATCAGTTCGTAGTAGCAACTGAACTGTTTTCCGTGCACATATGGGCGGTGTATATTTCGTAAGTTTTTCCCCTATATTAAAGCCAGTTTAACACTCTTCACCAGCAACTGAACACATATAAATACATTTATTTGTTTATCGTAATCCACCAAAAGCAAAACAAAGTATTAGGAAATGTCTGGTAATATTTCATGAAACGTCCAGACAGAGCAAAAACATGAGCAATGCGGTCGTCAGCAAAAAAAAGTGATGAATGTTATTGTTGCCTGGAACGCTATAAATAGCTTAGAATCGAGGCAAGCACAGTAGTGCGTGGATCTCTGCGATCTACTGCCTGCCGCAAGGCATTAGTCCGTTGGGCTACGAGTACTGCTATATAAGGTCAACCTATCATCCACCCAATCTAAGCTATAAAACACTCTCCCCCTCGGGATGACGTGTCTGTGCTGTCTCTGTGGTCTTGTTTGTTTGAGTGTTTGCTTGTACTTTTGACTTGTCTCTTTGTCTTTGCCTTTTCTTTGTCTTTTTCCCTTCGTTGTTTTTGACCTTTTGCAGTTACACTGCTCGCAGGCCGGGGATAAATCAGTCGCACGGGACCATGGTTCCCTTCCACCGTACAATGTCTGCGTCTTATAATCGGGGTGGAGGACTCGATTTTGTTTTCCTGACCGGTGTGAACCCGGCACGGAACACCCCGGCATTGTAGGGGCACCAAGATAGAATCAGGGGGCGTATATCCCCGATTGGTGATGTTGACCTTTCCAGTTTTATGTTTACCTTCACATAGCGTGTAGAGGGGAGCGGAGGGCTCCAGACTATCTGTTTTTGACTGGCTTTGATCGCTTTGCGGACCCTTCGGGTTCCACTTTTATTTCAGTATACCTTTTTTTGGGTAAGTTAGCCTGTGACCACGGGAATCGACCGTGTCAAGTGTTGGATTAGTACGGACAGATGGAGGTACTGGATAGAGAGATCGGCACGGTTTTCAATGTGAAGACAACAACAACAAGTCCATTGTGATCTCACGCGCAGTTTCGGGTCCGACGTCATGTACTAAGGCATATTAATCCGTGGGGCTACGAGTACTGGTGCAAGGTTAAATATATCGCCCACCCAATCTAAGCCTTGTGCCATACTATCTACTGTGTGTGATGGGCGATATTCAAAAGACGACGACGACGACGACGACGACGACGACATTGATTGGGCGATTACATCGACCGGTGGAACTCAATTCGTGAGCATGGCCTGCTGCTTGCTGTGAAACGCGCGCAACGCTCACCAATCCCTCACGCGCACAACAAACACTTACAGTACGCCGTGAGTAGTGTGGTAACGGATGCCCGACAAACGGGACGTAGCGCAAAAGGTGGAAAAATGCGTGGTGCTGAAAACTAACTGCGCTAACAAAATCGGTGCGCAAACAAAGTAACTTCGACCGCCGCATTTTGAAAACATAAACATCACAATCAGGGCTTTGGACCGAAAATAGAAACAAAGTGGCTATCGGTCCGTTTTTCGGCTTCTCACCGAGACAAGTCGGTCGGTTTCGGTCGTTTCTCTTTATAACTAAACGGGAAAAAAAAACGAAACCGAAAACAAAAACCAAAACCGAAACCGAAACCGAGCAGTTTCTCGGTAGGTTTCTCGGTCGATTTATCGGCGAAACCTGCCAAAGGATCAACAGGTTCGATGTGCATCTGTTGGCATAATGTGACGACATGATGATCTAGTATGGTGTCAAGCGCAGACAAAATCCTATACAAAATCCTATTCTTAAAACCAGGTATCATGGGGAGGGTGCGAGCCTAAAACTAGGTATCATGGACGGGGCTCGAATCAACGCAGATGGTAAGCTCAGTGGTGAGACCTTGCGGGGTCTGCAGAGAGGGCTTGGTCATACTTCCGGCGGGGCAGCACGGAAACTCAGTTTTCATGCTTGCAGCTGAATGTGCGGAGGGTAAAAATCGAGGTAATAGCCAAGACCCTGCTGTACGTGTGGGTCGTCTGGGGCCCGAGCAAGAGTCACTATTATTGTAAGACAGTCTGTGCTGCATATATATGCCAACCACTCCCTACTCCTTCGATGCTTCGGCTTGAGGGGGAAGGGATCTCGACGAGCACGCTCAATCCTATGTATGTCGATGCCCTCATCAAGGAAACCAGGCTAAGTCTATGTCGAGATCGAAGGTCAATCGTCGCATGCGTGTCGCGTGAGTGATGCCGCGGGTGTGTGTGTGTGCTGTGGTGGTATTCTTGTGTGCGGGGTGATATCGCCCATCGCCCTGGAATTTTCTAAGAAATTTGTGTTGCAATCTTGTTCATTGCATACATACGTAAACTTGGGCCGTGGGACTGCTCATTGGGCATCACTTTTACATTCCCCCCAAAATCAGTTTATGGGTGTGAAGGATACTCGTAGAGCTCCCGAAGTGGCAACCCTCAGAAAAAGAATATGGTGCACCTCTATCGTGACCTGCGTAGTTGTTGCTCGTACGAACTTCTTCCAAGTTATGTTTCAGGTGAAGTATTGAGCTCCTCGTGCGAGGAGCTCAGAAAATTAGCCGCCACCCCTATATGAGGGTATTGCTCCCCTGCCGTAACGTGCGTCGGGGGGTTGGTATGGGGTAACGTACAGTCACAAGGAGGGTGAGACTATGAGTAGTAGCGAGGGGGTTCGGCAACAGTGGCAGGAGGCTGAGGTGCTTCTGAGACGATTTTTGCGCCCACGCGGGCGACGCCTTGTTTGTGCTTGTTGGGGGGATACTTCGTGCGAGTAGGCGGTCTGTATTCGTGTCTTTGTTTTGTACCAAAGCAAGCGTCTGTCTAGTTGAACCTGGAGGCAGAAGCTTGCGTCCATTTGCCTCGTCCATTTGCCTCAGAGCTCCGTATCCATGTCTGGTGAGAATGAACGACTAGAAGCAAACGTCAACACCGTAGCACCACCATTCGAAACCCCATACTACGAGTCTTCGGTTTGAGCAATGCCCCGTCGATGCTTGTGTTGCCCCTTTGAACGATTCCGGGACTCCCATCATAGTTGCAGTGCCTGTAGATGGCATGTTTGCGGTAGGGTGTAAGAAGAGTAGGTGTGATGGGTTATGCTTTCTTGCGTGACTTTGAGAAGTATCGTGTTTGTTGTGGGTACTCTGTTGATTAGCTGCTGTTGATACAGCTTCTCGGAGGCCTCCTCTTCAGAATACCCATGCGGAGGTTCCTCTGAGCGTTGAATGGCGCTACCCTTTTACTTGATGGCGGATCGACATTCGGTTCAATGTGCGGGACAGGGCGCGGACAAGTGGCTGGTGCTAGTTTACCTGCGCGGCTTCTCGGTTGTATCAGCGTGAATAAGGCGTGTGGGCATGCGCCGCGAGGCAGCCGGGACACCTCATCGCGACGGTATCCTTCACCCCCAGAAAATGCCGTGCAATGGACAGGAACTCCCGAGTCCCGTAAAACTCGGAAAGCATTTTCGAGCCTTGCTCTCAAACAGGCAACAGCACCCGGTTCCGGTACACTCCCGCCGCTCCGGCATCCTCGGGCCTTGCTCTCAAAATAGTCGAAAATGCGAAACATCGATGGGCCCCACCGTCGAGCCTTGGGGAGATCTGATGTCGGCTAGGAACAGGGCGTCCGCACCCGGTGGACGTGCTGACTCGGGGGGGAAGCCCAGAAAGGTAGCGTGCCGCTGGTACCCTACCCGATTTACCAGCTGTTTCAAACTTTCCTGGGCCTTTTGGAAGTGATCGTTTCGGCATCGTTTGCCTGCAACACCCCCATATATCAGCCTCCCCTGAAACACGTTCCTCGCCAGCGTGGAAAGGCTGTTTTCCGGGACTACGTTCGCCACCGCTTCCCCCCATCCCCACGCACGTCGCTAAGGCCCCTAACGCTTCTCCAGGTGCGGTGGACGAGTTCCGAATTGGGCGGCTCCTTCAGGACGCTGACATCCTCCGCGATTCAGACGACGACTGTTCAAACCCCCGTTCCCCGTAGATAGGTTCGCTGGCGCTTTTTGGTGAGGTGATATCGTCAATCAGCTCGCCGGACATCCGTAGTCGAAGAACGAATAGTATTCCGCTGTCGGTAGAAGCTCGAGAAACCGTTCAATCGTCAACGTTGCGCTAGTTTGTGCCCTCTGACACTCAAGCAGGGACAGCTCCGATCCATTCCCCACTCCAATGTACTATAACAACTGCACCATGGGGTTGATCGCGATCCGATCGGTCGACGGTTTGTTCGGCGTACGGGCCCTCACACGGGCGAATTGTTCCGCTCTCCTGTCTGGAACTATATCAGTGGCGGTATTCACCGCGTATGCATTATCTTCGCCGTTTGGCACACCAACCATCTTTACCTTTTTTACCGGACGGCCATCCGCGATTTGAACGCCTATATCCCCCGGAAGGGGATTTTCCTCCAGCGTTGGCATATATGCCCCCTCAGAGACAAAGCGACAGTCTTGCCGGAGTTTATATCAAAGCCTATCAAAACCTTCGTCCTTTAAGGTATACGCAACCATGACTGTAGTAAACAGGTTGTCGCAACAATCACGAAAGACAGACAAGGATACCCCCGTGCTGGAGAGATAGAAGAACCCCCACAGTGCTCGGTGTAGTCTCCATCCTGCCGATGCCGATACCATCCCAGTATGCAAGGCTTCAACACTGCGAAGTTGGAATTATCAACGGGCCCTCGTCAGCACTGGCAGCAGCGTCATGCAGAGCAGCGCCGGGCCCATTACGTCCTCGTGCCGTTCCCCACTGAAACAGCTGGTTTCGCACCTTTCCCCGCATCCACCTAAAACAACACGGGGGGAGGTATATCACCGTATCAGGTTGGCGACAAACGGCGTAAATACAGGCACGTAAATGGCCACCTCTGCAAACACTGCCGTCCTTCTATCCGTGTTGAAGGGGTTGGAGCAGTCAGTGTGGAGGAGTCAGCTGTTTGACTCAGTGTTCACCCAGGCGCGTTGTGCTGCCTGCTCCACCCTCCCCTCGAAACCGGGCCCAAAAATAACATGACTCGTGATTAATCTTCGCCAGTCACGGTCGTCACTGCTGCATGGCCCCGGCTGCAAGAAGGTGACATTACATCCACCAAGGCAGTACGAGTGGACTGAAATAAGGGCTGCCAGGACTATACTATGGCGAAACTGCATCGGGGTCCTCGAAAGGTCGCCTTGAAAAGACCTCCATGCCGATCTTAACCATCTCGCGGCCGAAGCTGGTCCAGATAGTCGATTGCTGGTGCGAGACGTGGGTGTTGTCACCCCCCGCGCCTGGTAGCGCGTCGCGGGAGTTGTTGCCCTCGAGGACCACCAGCTGCCGGTCCAATTATTCCTCCGGGTGCCAAATGGGGTCACTTCCTTCCTCTGGTTTTAGTGGTACTTGCTGACACACCTGGCGCTACTAACTCAGAGGCGAGGGCCCCGCCTTCTTCCGGGATTGTGGCGATCACCCGATCCCGTGTCACCTCGTTGCCAGGCGAGCGTGGTCCCACGGCAAGACTGCGTGTTGCTGCCGACCCCCCGACCAAGTGGCGCAGTGTTGACGATGCTTTCGCGTACTGGACCGTGCCCGTGACTTCGTGGGTTGAGTCCCCTATGCCGTGTCGATGCTTGACCTGTACACTCTGTCTTCACGGGGGCAGAAAGATTATGCCACCGTGTTCGGTAGACGCACGCCTCTTCCGTCGCTTCACTTAGCCGTCCTGCTGAAGCGCAGCAGGGCGTGGGGTGTGTCAGAGCTTGATTGCCCTCAGGCGCGATTTCGGCGTCTCCGCGTGTTTGTTCCGCCGATGCGCTCCCTGGGCGGGGTTAGGGTGGCCAAGCACGTGAGTAAGAAGCTTGGTGTGGACAGTAGCCAGACCTGGCTGCACTTTGGCGACGGTGATAAAGTGTTGTTGGATGTTATCAAGGGGGTCATCATCAAGTGGAATGCGATGCTACGGAAGGGAGGATGCATAACATTTCGTATGTTCCTCGCACAAGGAGCTATAAACCTCGCCGAAAACACGACTTTGAATCATAGTGTACCCGTCGCCCGAGGAAAACATCAGCGGCTAGACAAATCACAAGATACTTTCAATAAAAAAACAGAATTGTAGAGATTCCAGGAAATTTCAAACTTAAGGCCCCCCTCCTGTCATAAATTGATGGCCTCAAAGTACCCCCTGTGCGGTGGTACGGCTCTGGATCCCCCCTGTACAGTAGCGTGGTTCTGGGCCCTGCTACCGCCAAAGGGTCTTGGTCTAAGGGATAGAATATATCTTCTCACTATCCACCTTCGTCGTTTTCGGGCCTCCCCCTGGTCCGGCGGCCATTCCACGGAGCTTGCGGTCGACCTTAACCTCTAGTGCGTCCCGTGCCCCATGGCGGGCTGTGCACCCACGTATGTCGCGGAGATACTGTACGTGCGATCCACCTCTCCTCATATATTCCACCGCACACCGCGCGTGTACAGCTTGTCGATGTTAACACGTAAGTCCTGACACTCGGTGCTCCCGAGTAACTGTTACCCGATAGCGCCTGTGCGTCACGCCGCCTTGGCTGTGGCGGGATGCAAGGAGCCACTGCAAGTCCCCCAACGCCACACCCGACGCCCTGCTGGACACTCCGGACACTGACGATTTTTCCATATCAGGGAACCTGCCGCGTGCCTGTGCCATAGGCTGTTTACCATTACTCTAACCACCGACACGCGGCACATTGGGGGCTGTCACGCCATCTCGGTTCCCTTGGGTGCACCCACTGTCCCCTTAGAGGAGAGGCGTTCTCCTGGTCACATGGTCCTCGTTCGGCAGGCGCTAGGGATAAAGTGGTGGTATCATGTTCAGGGAGCCATTGCAGGCTTGTACCGGTCCTTTTGTGGGCACTGGTGTCTCGAGATCCCCGTCCAAACCTACGTGGTCGGCCTCGCCTACCCCTCGCGACATGTTTCCCCTCTCCCGGCACCGTTTTTCGTAGTCGTGCCTACTTCAGATGTTGCAGAGGCGGAGCTGGGGGGCGTTACGGGAGTCCTCAAGTGCCCTGGTATATGATCAGCACCTGCCAGCTCAAGTGAGCCCGACCAGCAGGTCTTTGTCCACGGCCGGCGCTTCCGATCCCGGTTGAGACCACGCCACGACTGGAACAGAAGAATGCTCGGTTCCTTCTCTGGACATATTACGGACTCCTATGCGCCAGAGAGTTCCTTTACGTGGTCAACTCCTACCCGAAGCCCCTGTACATGCGGCCCGACGTATATCCATCGGCCCGGAAGACGTAAGAAGTCGTCCTGTGGGAGGTTACCGAAGGTGTCGAACGGCGACTACAACGGGTGACGTCCCTCTTTCATCCTTTTGGGCAAGGAAAACCGCAGTATCCCGCAGTATCCTCTTCGAGGTATGCGAAGCGTGTCGCAGCTCAGGGCGCACAGGGTGAACCAAGAGGTTGGGATGTTCGCTTGAACACTCGCCATCTGCTCGAGCGACCCATGAGAGCTAGTCGTCACGTAGTGTGCCAGGTCTAGTCAGCGAGAGTATCCCTGGTGGATGCTGGCGAACTTAAATTAATCCCATACCTCCGACGACCGCCCCCCAATCTTGGGCTATAAGGTAGCACAAGGGCAGGGGGGTCACTCCAAGCCGACCACGGCGTACTATACTAGATGCAGGACTTTGGCAGTCGTCGGGCTCTTGCCCGAGGCACGCTGCACATGCCAGCATGCATCGAGTGCGCATTCTCCCACCGTGGCCGCACAGGGGCGGGACAGGGGCGTGGCGGTCCTCGGTATCCCACGCTGGGTCCCTCCAGGCACGACCACAAGAGCCACACGGGGCGCCAGCCGAGACCGGACCCCTCTCCCCTTGTATCTGGTCTCGTCCGCGTTCCAGCTACGCTATATTTTTCCCTATCGATGCTGCGTTTTGCTGGGGGGGGGGGGGGGGGGTACTCATGTCGTGCACGGCCGTAGTCGTATGACCATAGACCCTCGCACCCCTACAATGCCGGGACGGAGCACGTTGGGTTTTCACCAACCAGGCAGACATTGCTTGCACCAAGCGCGAAACGCCATGAGGTATTGGGCGAGTCGCATGGAGGGTGAGCTGCATCCTGCTAAGAACCGCCTCTGAGGCGGACTTGCATATGGACGACAGCTTCAATGAGTTAATTTAATTTCTGGTGTGGCCACTTCCGGAGACAGCAATTGCTGGGGGGGGGGTCTAGGAAGGGTACTATTAAAATAGGGCTGCCGCCACGCGGTTCGAATGCAAGACGCCCAGCACGATTGCACGGTTTCATCACACATCGAGCAGCGGCAGGAAGTCTGTCAATAGAACAATGCCCCTGCCAGGCCGGCCTGGTGCCAAACGCTTGTTCACCACCAATCGACCTTCCTCTCGGCCAACGGCCGCCTCCGCTCGTTCTAGGGTACCTAATGAGCGAGAATGGCTGCCGAAGAAAAGAAAGATGTGCTCTGGTGCCATGTCCAGCTCGAAGCTCACATGCAGAGCTCGTTCCGGTCGGCGCTTCGAAGGCGATACACTCCGCTCTGACTCAGCGTCCACCCCCCCACGTTCGATGGTGTCGCTCGTCAAATCTACCCGCGCTGGAGGCGAGGGTGTCTCGAGCAGAAGGCTCTAAGCGGCGGCGATCCTGTCCCGTAGCGCGTCCTGGTCCCCTCCGCTCACCAACTGGCTAGTTCCATAAATTTGCGACAGAAGGGGGAGCAGGCGAATGTCGCGGTGCTCCAAGTGCAAAGGTTCAGGCATGTTACCCCACGTGTACCATCGCCGGTGGCTGTGTCCTCCCTGGATACCTTCGCGCAGCGAAGGTATACCCAGTTCGAACAGGCCACATGCACGAAGCCAACGTCCTCAAACAACATATGGCAAATATTTTAGAGTGGTCGGTTTCCCTGGACTGACCATTCACGCGACTGGTTGAGGGGGCCCCCAATTCGTCGACCGCCATCACTCGCTTCGCTACGCCCAATGTCTATAACGACGCGGATATGACAACATGACATATTCGCCTTGATCCTGTAGCACCAGCCTGTCAGGTTTGGCGAGTGGGGCTGGTGCTCGGTACACCGAACTAAAACAGTGGTGGGCACCGTTTATTTTACAAGCTAGACAAGCTCTCGTATTTGAGGCAGTGGATGCACCCGTGAAGCTGACCCTACGGGCCAATCGGCCAAGACGTCAATGAACATACCGCAGTCGGGTTGGCCCATTCGAAGTTGCCGCTCGGTCGCGATAGGCGTAGACGTCGATAGTTCTGGACGTTACAGTGACGGCGGAGTTTCCGGGATCGAACCCTGCCCTATACTCCGCCGTTCTTCAAACTCCTACTGGGTGCAGCGGCGTCGGCGGTAGCTGCTGCGGTGGTTGCTGTGATGGTGCTGACGTCCGCGACGGTGCCGGTGGTGGCAACGAGGGTGATCTTGGTGGTGGTGGTGGTCGTTGTCGTCGTCGTGGCCTGAACAAAGGCATCATGTCTGGCGTCAAGAACGACGTTCTCGACAAGAAAATAAGCTAAATTCGAAAGCTGTGGTGGCGACGGCGACGAAGGGGGGTGACACAGCGAGGGGTTGGCGGCGATGCTACCAATATTTGCGCGCTACGCAGGCTGTCAGTGGTGATTAAGGTTGTGTAGGTGGCGGCAATAGCGTGAAGGGGTAGCCGATGTCCTGTGGAGGTGTAGGTGTGTACAACAAAGCTGCTCATCGAAAAAGGGAGTGGAGAACTATTAATAATTGTTATATACTACGAGTAGCCTGTACTCTACGATTATTGTTTGTCCTTCCGATAATCTTACCGTTGATCGTGGTAGATCTACCGGCATCGGAATAATATACGAACAGACATGACAGTCTTCCGTATAACCTGACATAGCGCAGCAGAGATCGCTGTTCCAGCCCTTTGGTTACGCTACGACCCATGGCGAGCTTGCCGTTCAGAGACCAACGGAGGGTTGTCTTGGATGCGGCGAGCGGCCGAAGTGGCTGTGGTGGGGGGGAATAAAGCCCCAGCGACGGGCGTGGCTTTGGCGGTGGCGGTGGCTATGGTGCCAAGCCTGTTTCGTCATTTGACGATGGGCACACGAAGCACAGGTCACCGGCGGAGTGAGAGGCGGGAGCATTGCAGGGTCTAACACGGCCGGCGGAGCTCCCTCCGACAATTGCGACACCATTGCGGGCTCTCTCATTACCAACGGCACAACATTGCGAAATCAGAGGGGCTGAGGGCTGTCGGAACGCCGCCGCCATTGATAGTTTCGGCGACGCCGACGATGGTGACGGTCTAATCCTCTGTGGCGGAAGAGGCAACGGTAACAGCTCGGCATACCAGGTATAGCTCAAGCGAGAGTGATGGCGGTACCGGTCGTGTCACCAGTGAAAATGGCACGAGTATCACCGTTGATGGCGGAGGGTTATGCTGTGACGATGAACGGCCAAGAACCTGTCCCGTTCCCCCACGTTGTACCAATCTCGCGTGGTCGCGCCCATGTCCTCGGTAGCGATTTAACCCTCGGTGGCAGAAGAAGCAACGTGGGAAACTCCAGCGAGAGGCGATGGTGGTACCAGTCGTATCTCCAGCGACCGCGATACGAGTATCGCCGATGGTGATGGCGGGTTATGTTGTGACAGCAGACGGCCGAGAACCTGCTCCATTTTCCCATGTTGCGCATTTGCGTGGGTGCGCCCCATGTCTTCGTCGTGGAGATTATTTGTTCTGCTGTTGCTCACGCTGCCACCGGCCACCGCGAAGGACATTCAGCACTCTACGGCCTGGAAACCTGCACTGACACAGGCGGTGCATCGGTAGCATTTCCTGCCAGAGGGGTGCAACCAAGGCGACTTCCCTCACCTCTACCCTCAGTGCGAGGGCACCTCCTTCGGGGAACACGGCCCGCTGAAGCATCGGGCACCGAGGGCAGAGCGTCTCGCAGCGGCGGGGTCGCACCTCTTGCCGCTATTCAGCCAAGGTCTACCCTGATGGGATATCACATCCTGGGTTCGGCTGGATAATGCCTTCTAGAGAACAGGAAACCCCTCCGGCTGGGGAACCACTCTGACACCACTCCTGGTGGCAACTGATGAGGGAGCCTAAGCCTCCCACGGACCCCACCTTTCGACCGAGGTGCTTTGTTTGCCCGCCGGTTTTTCCCTAGGCGTGGGTTGTTTCGTACAGGTAAGGACGGGACCGATTATCGCCCTACCACGGTGATCCAGCGATCCTGGAGCCACCACCGTCGAGGACATGGGGGAGCAAGTCGGCCTACAGTAGGTTCATCCCTCGCAACTCCACATCCGTGCTGCTTCTTCTCCCCTCATGTTGCGTTCGGAGGGGGCTGAGGTAGAACCCCCCCCTCCCCCAACCAGTATGGTCCGGGCGGCATGATTGGCACTCCAAGGTTCTCCCGCGGCCCCAGATGGTAAGGGACGGGAGATAGTACCCTCTACCCCCATAGGCGAAGGCCTTCGGCTACATGTGGTCGCAATCCTGGTGTCAAGAGAGGCGCGTGACCGACCACCCTCCCCCCGCGCACCCTTTCCCGCGCAAAGACTTTGAACTAGCATACCGTGCTCCCTCGCTGCCGCCTGGTGGGTGGGTTGGTCTCTGAAAGTCCCCACGGCCGAGCATACTCCGACCAACCGCGCCGAGTACCTCGTTCCTTTACCGCGCCCACGGTGGGTCGGAAATACCGGCCCCGGCACCGCCATCGCCGGCGATGGGACTGCAGGTCTATTGATCGTCGAGACGTCACCGTAGCAAGGCCTGACTGTTCTGCCCGATCAAGGCCAACTCATCGGGCACCAAGAGCCAGGCCTGCCAGGCAAGCCTGCTCCTTGGCGCTTTCCGCAAGGTGTACACCTGCCCCGTGTTGTTCGGTCGTTGCGTGCTGATACAAAAATTGGTCTACAGCCTGATATTAGGGCTGCGCGATGCTGGTCGTTCCGTTGAGTCGCTGGTGAGGGCGAGGTGATGCCCCTTATAGTGGTGACGTCGACCGTTGCCGACACCTCAGAACACCGGTTTGGGTTTCATTCGTACATTACGGCGAGGGGGTTCTCGGACGCGATTGCGGCCGCGTCAGCACTGAATGCTCGCGAAGCAAGTCGACTCCGTCTCAACCCGGCCCGCATAGCAGCGTCCGTCTCGTGCAGCACAATCTCGGGTGAGTGAGTCCATGAGGTTGTAAAGACGTGGGTGGGGATGTTGCCGGGCAACGGCCGAATACTCCCCCCGGCGTGGATGACGACAAGTCGATGTGTTCATGTTCGTTCTGGGCCCCGCTGGGAGGATTCACGCAGCCACCGCCGCGTGCCGGTGGTACGAGTACCTCTTAGGGTTTTTTTTACTCGGTTTTTTTGTGTTGCCAATAGAAGCGGGTGGGGAATCAATCATCAACGTCGTAATTTCGTTGTTTCATGTTGAACCAGCTCCTGGTTTCTCTTCCGATCAAGGAGAACAGGCAACCGCAGGGGGGCACTCCACAGCGCTAAGAACTGGCTTATAATAAACATCAAAAAAAGAAAATATTTTAGGATTATTGCCGATAAACCACGACCTTTGCATGCATCGCTGTTGTTTCTACCGACGCGACTCTACGAAATCAACTCTAAGGCGGCGCGGCACGCAAAAATGAAACAAAATTTGTTCTGCTGCATGGATATATTACATATAACTGTCGTGGCCCCTCTTCTTCGCCGCCACCGGAATCAAAGCCGCAACTTCGCATTATACACAAGAGCAGCAGTTTCGACCCCCCCAACTCTCAAGCCAAACCCAAGAAAAAAAGGAGCAAACGGCGAAACAATACCGGGGATCGTGGAATACATACGAGTACAGACATGCAGCTTTCTACACACCCCCAACGCAAGCGCGCCTACGCCACCTTTCCACGAGCGGTTTGCATCACCATATCGTCCACCACAATTTCCGTAGAGCTACGTACGTACTTTGAGAGCAAAACAGTCGAAGGGCGGCGGACCTCGAGTCTACCACTCCAGACAGAACTGACTTTCTCACGACAGCAGTGTGGCTCTCTCGGCATTCCGCGGGACAACCAATTTCGGAGTCAAAGCACAAAACCTCCCTCGCCGCCGCTGCATACGAGACGACGTACAGAGTCGTGTCTCGCAACGTGCGGGCGGAGACGGAGAGAGACATTACGTACTGCAGTCAAGCTCGGGCAACGTCCATCGGCCACATTCTCTTACCACTATATGTAGCAGACAACCAGACAACAGCAAGCGAGCAAAGCGAGAAAGCAAGGAAGCAAGGAAGCCAGACGGCGAGGCCTATATATACGTACGCGCGCGCGTGCACACGCTTGTCTTGGCAAAATCCACGCCCTCGGCACAACAAACGCCTACGTATCTTTGATGTGTCTGCTACAAGCAGTTACGTGCATAAGTAGCAACCCTTGTGGGACCCAGTAAGAACGACCAAACAAAATTGTTCACACGTCGGGCAGATCATCTACAGATCGTCTACAGATCATCTACAGATAGATCATCTACAGAGAGATCATCTACATATACGTGATATTGATCCTAACCTACCGTTATGAGATGTTGTGCGAGATCTGAGTAGTACAGATCCCACACCAAGAAGCACTGACTGTCCTAGATCGAGCACGATATAACACGGCTCCCACCCGGCAACATGAGGTAGATCCTGCACTTCACACAGATCATACAGACCATGCAGATCAGGAATACATCTTCCCTGAGAGATCTAGATCGTGAGGTAGGGAATCGATGGTCTAGACCACCAATGATCTGTCCGAGGAGGTGTGAAAGAATCGAGAATCGAGAGCCGCCCTTCCTGCTGTGTGTCACCCGACAGGCGAGAGAGGCCTGCAAAGAACCACCAGTAGGGCCTGCAAAGTGTCCACAAGTAGCAAGACCTCATGCTGCCGGGCGTGATGCACAACTGTGAATGCTGCACATATATACTCGCAACGCACAGAGTAGTTCCCGCACTAAACGTAGCACACCCCTTACGTATATATTATGATATATATTATATATATATTTATATAACCGAGCAGCGCCGGGTTGTTCCCGGGCGGTGCTGATGCTCCAATCGTACATTTGTTTGGTCCCTGTATTTTCGCCGTCCACAAAAGTCTCAAAAGGGAGGATTAATTATCTACCTTTGCCCCGCGCCAAAAAAAAACAAGACCGTCCACGTCAACGGAAACCCGCTCCAATCCAGCACTTTATTTTCGTTTTGCCTGTATAACGCCATCTGCACGGAAGAAGGTTTAGAAACACCTCACCCCGAAAACACTTGTGGGCGCGCGAGGGGGGGAGGGGGGGGGCGCGGTAACACAAACAAACGCTTACCGCTGTACACTTACGTCCAAGCCAGAAGTACAGACATCCTTCGACACGCTTCGCGAAACGGTTACCGCAACGCTTACCGAAACGCTTCGCGAAACGCGTCGCCAAACGTATAATATGATACCCGGCACGTTGCGTGCTGCTCGCTCAGTATCGCTCCCAACTTGAACGACTCATGCAAACGGGCGTACATACATACAATACGACGTACCCCCAGAAAGGATCGGTCGGATGCAGTCTTACTTTCTTGACCTCCATGAAACCAAGGCTTCCATATTCTCAAACGGCACACGGGGAAATGGACGGAATAGCCGCCGTGGACTCTACGGTGCGAGAACGAGCGGGCGGGCGGGTAGGCGGGAGGGTACAACTACGATCCTAGCGGCGAGCAGTACGTCCCGAGCGCTCGGACTTGCTACTGCCGCGGCCTTGGTCTCTGTTGCGCATGAGGATGATGCAGATGCGCACGAAGATGCCGACAAAGTCGATGAACAGTTCCGCCGCGTGCCACGCGAAGTCTCTGTCCCCCTGCGCGGCCTTTTCCACGATCAGCTGGGTGTCGAAAATCACGTACCTGGCAACCGGGGGAGTGGGGGGGGGGCGGGGGGGGGGCGGGTATATGGAAGAGGTGCGGGGGGGGGGAAGTACAAAAAAAAACGAAAACGAAAACGAAAACGAAAAAAAAGGAGCGATAAAGAAACGAACGTGGTGGTAAGAAAGAAAAGAACGATACGTGTACGTATATATGCGTATCGGAAAATATACGCACACGCGCTTCAGATAAGAGGCCAATTAATGCCCCAAAAGAGTGATCGATAGCCAACCACTGGGTCGTAGAACGCAGACACCACTATCGGAGTGTTTGCGCTTATTGGTATGCTACAAAAACAGTGAAAAGCGAGGGCGAGGTAAAGGTGTACGACACTCAAAAGACGAGGCTGGCCGATAGCAGATTTGCAAAGCGCCTCTTCGAAAAATGAAAAATTGGTCGCCTCGGAAAAACCAGTGCGTCAACTCCGCGCCAAAAACTAACTGTATGTGCGACGTGTGTGTGTTGTCTCCGCCGCAATGGTCGCTCTCGGGAAACATACAGCGCCTAAGCCACGACGCAGTGAGCCAAGACAACGAAATGATGACACCAAAGAAAATGGGATGTTAGCGCGCACGATATCCCCAACTTTTATGAGATGCATCGCAACCGCGATCTGAGGCTAAGCGGCAGCTGATCAACGCCGCGACGTCCTTGCGGAGCGAACGAGACTCACCCGCAGAAGATGGCGAGGCCGGCGTAGAGCTGCACGCTCAGCAGAACGTCGGAGCGCATGAACAAGTTCAGCACAGACGCCGCCAACAGCACTGCCACAAGGTTTGAGTGAAGTTCAAGAAACGCGGGGCAGGGGGGGCGGGAGGGGGACGGAGGCGGGGGCGGGGAGAGAGCGGTAGGACGCGATTGAGCTGCAGGTGAAGTGAGGCAAGGCCAAAACAAGGCAAAGTGAGGACAAGCAAGGCACACGTACAACCGCAAAACGCGAAATGGCGGGGGGGGGGGGGGGGGGGGGGAAGGAAAAAAACAATAAAACGCCAATAAAAACGCAGCGCTTAAAACGGTTTGCGGTGTTCCGCCGATCGAAAACGAGCAACAAAAACAAAAAAGGCAGCGCGTGACAACGTGCTTGCTCTCTCTCTCTCTCTCTCTCTCTCTCTCACCCATGAGACCGCTGGACAGGATCCCGCCGAGGTAGAGGTAGGCCCGGCGCTTGGCGAAGAGGGCCGTTCCGGCGAAGCACACAAATACCGTGGTGGTGGCAAGCAGAGCGGTGACGAGGATGGCAGGGTCCACGCGCAGTACCAAGTCTATCAAGGAGCCGAGAGAAAAGCCCTGCAAAAAAAAAAAAAACGAAAATCAAAAGTAAAGAAGCAAAAGCAAAACAAAACCAAAAAAAGGGCATCGTAAAACAAAACGAATAAGAAAGATCAACGATGAAAAAAAGAACGAGTGCCGAGAGGATGACACAGACGCGGGACGCCGGAAACACAGGCCGGGGAGAGGAGGGGGGGGGGGGGTAGCAATTTGCGCGGCGACGAAACAAACAGAGGAGGGTTTGTGAGACAAGCGATGGTACAACGGGGCTGGCACTGGCTTCACAAGGAGAACTACAGTAGTACTGGCTGCAACTGACCAGGGCGAACATGCTATTTTTTTCACATATACAACTATATACATAATACATTTATATATATATATATATAAGTTCAGCTGTTCCGCACCAGAGTGTGTTTACTACTACAGTAGTAGTACGGTGAACCTTGAGTTAAATATATAGAACCAAATATTGTTGGTAAAAAATAGATTAAAAAAATGTTTGCGTGTGGGTATCGTAGGCCCCATATTTTCTATGGTCCACCGTAAGTAGTCGCTGGGCTGCTGTGTCAATGTTAATCTACCGGCTTAAGTAAACGTCGACACAACAGTGCCTGCCTGGTGTGTAATCTACATGTACGTAGTGTGCGGCCGTCGCTAAGCAGTTTTGGCGTGGCAATCATCAACAGCTACGCGTACGATATAGCTATAGGCTATAGCCCCACCGCTGCTGTATATACGGGTATGCACTCGTACGTCTAGACGGCACCTGCAAGAGCCCGAAGAGGAGCAGAATGCCGCTCCGCTTGGAGTAGTTCTCCTTGTCTTGGTCAAAAGCGAGCCACATCATTGCCCCGAAGCCTGAAATATTCGAAGTATACACGTCAAAAACAGAGGGGAGAAAGGAGCGAAAGAGAGAGCGCCTTTATATTTTTGAGTATACAGCGAGGAAAAAATCGCCGTCACCAGCCATCTACGGCACCTTAGCCTCCGCAAGGTGTAGCATGATAATAGCAGCAGCAGCAGCTGCAGTAGCAGGAGCAGCAACAACAAACACCGACGCAAGCGCCCATATACGCACAGTAGATTTTTACAGCGGTACGAAATCCCGTTGCTATCATGCTGGCACCACCCTGCTAGGTCGTGGTACGGCAAATAAGCGGCAAAGATGTGTCCACTGCCCTGGGTGGTGCATGCACATGAAAGCGAAACAAGGCAAACTCCCCTCCCTTTCTCCGGCCGGTTTAAATATGCGGCAGACACGTCCGCTGTCGTAGTTTGGTTGCATGTACATACATGAAAGCAAAGCAGAGCACCCCCCTTGTTTCCTTTGGCTGCTTGAGAAATCCCAGGAGGGGGGGAGGGGGGGCACGTACACATCGTGTGGCGCCTCGCCATTCGCGCGCAAATTTTACCGTGGCCAACATCGCCCCGCCCATCGTACAAGCACCATGATACATATATTTACAGGTACCATGGTATTCTAAATTGCATGAACATGAGTTGTCGCTTTGTGTGTCTCCCGGTGTACAGCTGTACCTATACATGTAATAGACTTGCTGTAGACTCCTTTGTGCCAACTACACGCCACCTACCTACTGTAGTACAGATCATCCATTCCCACGCAATGACCTAGATATTTCGGGGAAGATTATTCCTGATCTGTATGATCTGTATGATCGGTATGATCTGTGTACAGTAGTAGCTCATGTTATCGAGTGGGGCCCGTAAAAATCTGCGTGATCTAGGACATGTTTCCTGGGTTGGATCTGTACTACACACAGATCCTGCACAACCTCTCAAAACGGCAGGTTAGGATCATCCTCATATATCTGTAGATGATCTATCTGTAGATGATCTATCTGATCTATTACGGGGGACCATAGTAAGCAGTAAGCAGGACCCCATGGACATACACAAAAATCTATAAATTCCAGTAGTTTTGCAAAGCATATCTGGTCCTGATTACTATGTTCCCCCGTGATAGATGATCTATCTGAAGATGATCTATCTGATCTATCTGTAGATGATCTATCTGATCCATCTGTAGATGATCTATTTGATCTACGTATCTGTAGATGATATGTAGATAATATATATGATCTATCTGTAGGTTATGTATCTGACGTGTGCAACCTGTTCGCACCCACGGGACACGTAGGTGGTTGCAATGAGCGAAAATGACAATACCCACACGCAAAAGACAACAGCATCCGCCAGCCGTCAGCACAACCACCGATAACACAACAACCAGAGTGGGTGGGCGGGTGGGCGCGTGGGTGGGTGCCTCAAGAGTACAAAAGATTATCAAGTATAGAAAGGAGGGGTCGTGTGGGGTGGGGGGGGGGGGGGGGGGGTTGAGTACATATCTACGCAATCGCCGCTGACGCAGTCAGACAAAGCGTCGCCTACATACCGTCCTTTTCAACCATCACAGAAGGACACCAGCACAGCAATATTCAAATCCCACCACTACTACTACTACTACTACTACTACCACTACTTATACTGCTACTACTACCACTATGCATAGGCGCGCTCCAAAAGCATCGTCCTACAAACGGACCAGGCATATAGTATACCCTGGTACGTGATATGAAAACGATACAAAAAAAAAATGGACCCAAATACTTGGGACCAAAGCACACGGGGACCACTGGACACCAATCAAAGGCAACGCCGACCACGTTCACCACGCCGAGCTATCCTAACGTAACGTAACGTAACGTAACGTAACGTAACGTAACGTAACGTAACAACAAAACGTGTGCCAAAAAACACGTGCACTAATCAACGCCGACCGCAAAACAAAAAACGTCTCGTCCCGAGGACAAAAAAAAGGTTCAAAATTATTTGCCCACCGCTCACCTGCCAACATCGTGGCGAGCCCCCCCCAGTGCACCCAGAGGTCTGCGGTGGCCCCGAGGGCGCAGGCCAGCACCGTGGCGGCCAGCGCCGCATAGACATTGACGAGATGTTTTTGCACCTATTGTTTTAGTACGAGGAGAACAGCAGACACGTAAATAAGTATCATACATACGAAGTACAATAGATACCACGATAAGTCGTTCGTAGCCGACAGCTGTGTGAACGACATGTGCAGAAAACAACCGAGCGATACGTACGTACGTATGATACGAGTAGTGCTGTTGTAAAGTCACGCAACGTACACACACCTAACTACTCACTGTACGAGTACGACCATAGGATTCTGGAAAGAACGACAAACCACAACCCCACGAATAGTCGTAGGTTGATCGCGTTTGAAATCTTGGGGCGTAAGCTCTCGTGCTAGTATTTGTTTTATAGGAAGTATATTATTAGTTTAGTTCCGGGTTCGCATTTTTTTTCTTTCTTCTTTTTCGTCCACGCTACGGAACCGTTGTCGGGGGAGAGCAGGTGCTGTGACTAGCTGCGACTAGCTGTGACCCACCGACCGAATAGATTGTGGCGAAGACTTCATGTTTTGAGAATCGAAAAAAAAAACTGGAGACGACGAGGACGGATTTCCAAGTGCCTTCGTAGCGCAGTGACAGGAGAGAGAGGGGGGGGACAGTGGAAAAGCGACTCCTGCTAAGCACATGTCCGATATACGTATACCAGGGAACATGAAAAATGACAGACGAAAAAAAAAAGACTCGTACAATGTAGGAGAATATTGTAGATACTCGCACGAGAGCCTGGCTGTATGCAGACATGTAGACTCAATGAGGGTACGGAAGCATGCCATACGCATACTGTAACATAAACGACCTTACTTGGATGGCCCTACCCTGAGCTGTCTCGCTCGGTATATTCTCCCACCTTTCGTCCCCTCTTCAGCTCTTTATTGCCGACGGGAAAATTATGTTTTCGGGGTCAATCCCGGGGTTATATTTTATGCCGATTTTGGAGCTCATCCTTCTACTACTACTACTTGCCGGAGAGCCTGTTTTCCTTTTTATCTCTGTCTTAGAAATGTCTTACAAGAATAACTTTCTTATAAGAAAAGCCTCCTTTCTCCGCTGTTATTGTTTCGTAGGGGGGTGAGGGGGGGGTTGCACGTAGAAGCATGCTGTCGTCGAACATCTACCACAAGCACATCACGCCACAGCACAGCACAGAACAACCCATCAGCCCCGCACAAAGCAGCAGAGCAAGTACATGCCGGTCAGAGCGCGGCAAACGCAAGCCAGCAGACAAAAGTTAAAGTTGGCGAGAGCCAGCCATGTCGACGAGCCTTTTATACAGCAGCTCTCGCTGTGTTCTCGAAAACGCACGAAGAATCATCGAAACCTGCCCGGCCAACAAAAACAAAATGGTTTCGTAGTAACTTGTAGAAGCTCTTGGCCTTTGCAGGTCGTCAGTTTGCATCTACAATCGTGGTCCTACCTCTCTGTCCGCTTCCCTCGCGTTCTGTTGTTTTCTTCGTTGTGAGCGAGCGTACCGCGGACGGCACAAGCCGCCCGCGGAGCGAAGCACCTTGTATATACCACATAATCACAACAGCACCGCATGAAGCCAAAGCAGAAAGTACCGACACCGACACAGTACGAGTACGTACGAGAGATGGGTGATTCCGTTGCCCCTAGTAGGGGGGGGGGGGGGGGCATAGTAAACACTAGTAAATAGGACCTACGGTAAACGCAAAAACCTATATATTCAACTATTTTTACTAACAATATTTGGTCCTATTTACTAGTATTTACTATGCCCCCCCCCCGGTAATGGTGCGGATTGGCTTGTATACAGTATACAGTATACATGAGCGGTTTCTAAAATATCCAATACAGTCGTACGCGACAGATAGATGTTAAGAATCTCCTATTTTTGGCCCAGACTGGGATTCTTATGGAAGACTGGGTGTGTTTCACACTATTTTCCTATTTTCAGTACAAAGAGGTCGCATTCTTTTTTTTTTTCCCAAAAAATCTCCGTCTCAAATTCTGAATTAGCAGATTCTTGACATCTGTCCCGTACTGTTGTACACTGCTGATTGCAGTAGTAGCACCATCTGTACGGTACGAGCTTGGCCTTTTCCTCTCGGTCCATACTGCCCTTCTCGTACAATACCAATTCGTACCCTGCTACATGGCCCTGTATACCCTGTACCCTGGTACATAGGCTCCAAAAGGTGCAGAAGGGAGCTGTACGAAGACATGCCAGGCGTAAACTGCTGCCATGCTGATGTAGTTGCGCCGCAAAAAAAAAAACTCTCTAATTGTACACTTACAGGTACGCATACTGCATGCCGAGAAATGCATATCAAAACCCCGTAGTGGCGAAAACGAGAGCAGTCTTGTGCAAAAGTCTTAACAGTATGCAAGGAAAGTTTCAGGATTCTACGTAGTCATATTACGTATATGATATGGGATTCGGGGAAATGTTGTACTACCCCCTCTCCCCTCCCCGTGTGTGGTTCCCCGATTATGAGAAGGGTCAGGAAGAAATACTTTTTGAATGCCTACCAGGTGTATAACACCCCGTCCTCAACCCTAACCCTGAAATACTAATCCTAATCCCAGCCCGATCCCTACACCGCAAATGTACGTGAGAATATCATCCATATGATATTCGCACGAATGTTTTAAGCTCAGCGTTAACTTTTGTCCGGAGAAATTCCGGCGAAAAAAAAAAGGTATTCCGATATATCATACGTACCTGGTAGCTGAAAAGGAGGGGGTTTGATGTGGATGTTAGGCCCGATCCCCTTTTGGACGGTTTTACTACAGCAGTATAGGACACCTAATAAGAAACAGGCTAAGAAGAAAGCCAGGGTGATATTTAGAGGAAAATTAAGAAATTCGGGAGTCGTTATCTTGAAATCAGTGTAGAAAAGCACACCCTCTCTCAAATAAGAAATCCAGCCTGGACCATATTTCCTGTTTCTTATTACTGTAGGTGTCCTGTACTGTATTATATTAGACTGTACCGCCTCGTTTATCACTGCGTACTTGAACAAAATAAAATAAAATAAGTCATGTCACGTCTGGTTACCTCGGGAGGGTGAGTCTGAGATTTTATGCTCGTGGCAGACCCCCCCGAGAGTCTGGTATATATCGCCACACACACCCCCACCTCGGTGTGTCTGCGCGCCCAAACCTGGTTAACCCCTTGAGAAATGGGTCCCACGTATTCGGGGACAAACTACTTGGAATTAGTGTGGGATGATGTTTTCAGTTATGAATGGGTTATTAAAGAGATACAGGTATTCATATATACATACTTCGTACTTCGTATACATACAGACATATATATTATGTTTATCAATAATACCGCTCGGTACCAAAATACTGGAACCTGCTGCGGGGCTACCATCCCACATCGATGCGCCTTAACGTACCGCAATTCTGAATTACTGTCTAGGACAAAGTATGTGAATCGGGCAATTAATTGGTTGTGGCCCGCGTGTGGTTCCAGTGTTGTGAGAAGGGGTACTACGAAAAACGCCGAAAACAGTACTTTAGACACTAATAACCCTAAACCCTAACCTCGAAACCCCGTCCCCGCCCCGACCCGACCCTCATGAGCTTTGTCTCGAAAAATTCAGGCGTGTTTTTTTTTTTTTTTAATGGTCGACCACACTAAAGGCATATATTCCCCGATTTCCATACTTTATATCCTAGATAATAGTTCCGTGTGATGCGATCAATGAAGGCTACTGCATCGATGTGTTATCCCAGATATTACAGATTAGTCGAACAATGTGGAAAAGGAGGCTTCGTACTGAAAACTGAAAACTGAAACCGAAGAGGTTCGTCTCGAAAAAAAATGGAGGTCAAGATTCGACAGTCAATGTACATCCCAAAATTTCATTTCGCGCACCGTTCGTCATACCGGTGCTTGGTCCTTGCTCCCGCGATGTACGTTACGTTCACAATTTACATCGTGTGTGTGTGTGTGTGTGTTCTTCACACTTCCTTTCTACCCGTCCGTGTACGTATACTGGTAGTCTGTTACCAGGTGTCTGGTAACGTTCTACACTACCTGTACATGTACACTACAATACATATGCAATCTGCATTACAGTTTTTCAGCCTACGAGTCTGTACAGCAACGTAGTAGTTAATACAGCCAGCAGATGAAAACCAGTGCCCTCGTATATGTCTAGAGTCTAGACTGACTATTAATAGTAGCTGGTGGCGTGAAGCTCACAGCACCCCCGTTCTCTGTACTCGTAAGCAAGCCAATGTCGTCGAGGAGCGCAGCGGGACGACGCGGGGCCGGCAGCTTGAGGCATACACCCTACAACACACTCCCTGCAGCTGCATGCGACTACTAATATATACCTGGTACTACGTAACACAGACCAAACACCCAAGCCTAGCTTTGCTTGGTGCTACTCGTACTGCTCTGCTGCCCGTGCCCACGCGCTTTTGCTGCGTTTAGCTCACGCGCCTCATTATAAGTTCGGAACCTGACTCTTGTCCTGGTCCTCGCCGTGTTAGAAAGAGCAGAAAGTACGTACCTCGTACCTGGTATGGAGTACCTGGTACTTGAGGAATAGAGCGTGTCACTATAATATTAATATGTGCCCCGTGTGGGCAGAGTCCAACCTTATTTACTACCAGGTACCAGGTACGAGGTACGAACTACGAACTGCCAGGTAGGGCACAAACTATGAATAGCTTGCTGCGCGTTGTGTACGTGCGTTTTGCTGCTGATGCTATCACGGGCCTACCTACTCACAGCAGCAGCACATCTTGTGGTCCAGGTCTCCTGGGGGCTGTAGGTACGTACGATCGTACCGGTCCCAGGACCAGTACCGGCGCACACTTTCGGGCTGTGGGCTGTGGGGGAGTAAAATGTTCTCGAACTCGTACCGGCTGCATTTCGGTGGCTCCTTCCTAGCTACTCCTTCCCAAGCGTAAAATGCAGCAGTATACATAGCTGTGCTGCAAGCCACACTGCCGTCTCAAACCGACGGCAGACACAGGTTAATTGCGTCCTATCATACGCTGAAGTTTGTCCCCCTCCAAAACGGCACGTTGTGGTCCCTTCCAGCTCGCAACCCTACGTACTCTGCTGGTCAGCTTGGGTGCCCACAGCTCTTGTTGCTGTTGCGGAGGAAACCTCCCTCTTGTTTGACTCGAACGTACAGAAACGCAAAAAAAAAAACAAACAAACAAACAAACAAACAAACGCAACTCACTTCCAAGGATATGTCGTTGGACTTCAGCACGGCCCCGAGGTTGAACGGTCGGTGAAGAAGGGACTCTAACGGAGACGAAGAAGTCATTGTTACTGTTGTGGTGGACGCGTCTGTTTTCGCTGCCTGTGGCGTCTTGTACATGTGTCGTTCGTGCGGGCGCGCAGCGCGTTTTCTGATGAATTTTCATATCCCCGGTCCCCAACGCCTAAGGCTTTCTCGTGCATGGAACTCCCTTCGAGGGAATAGGGTTTGACTTTTTTTTTGCTTCCAGCAGGTGGTTCAGTAGCCGCCCCGTGGGCGCATGGGACAACACCAAAGTACGAGCTCCAAGGGCTAGATTACCGCGTGGGGTGTGTGAGAAGCGTAGCTTTCCATGAGGGGAAGGTTCGACTGCCCGCCATCAGCGACAGGATACAGACAGCTCGATGAATGGGATGGGGTAAACAGGGTGCGTTCATCATCACCATCCCGCGCTTCCGGAGCAACGGCCGCGTGGGCTGCGCGTGAGACTCTCCGCCCCGTGTTCCTTTTTCTCTTGACGGTGGCCGTGCTTCTCCCCTGGCAGCTGGGATGGCTGGTGGAGGAGCGTTGCCGGAACCACTCTGACGCGGAGCTGGTGCTGCTGAGGATTACCCGCGGGTTGTGGATAGTGTGGCTGACACACGCGGCTGGGTTGATGGACGAGGCTTTGCGGGTGTTCCTTGGAATACGCCTCACGCAGGGGCTGGGCACCCCAACCTCGGTGGACAAGGTCTACAGCAAGATGTCAAGATGGGCAGAAGTGGTGGCAGAGGTACGTCGTAGGGGAAGGGGTAAAGGCGAGGGGAGGGGGGGGGGAGGGGGGGGCATGCAGGAGCGCTAAGCGCCTCTATCAAGTATGTCTCCTCGCTCTTGCGGAGGGTGGAGGTAGGCATGGATGGCTGGCTCTTTTTTTGCATTATTTTCACGTACGGTTCTCATCCACATGCATGTGAGGGCCTGCTGTACTTGTTTTTCATCCCAAAGTTCGACTCGTACTCGGAAGGTCGTCGACCATCGACACATTGACACTCGTCGTTCGTCTATGCTGGCTGCTTGTTGAACCTCTCTTCCACAGCAATATACCTGGTACCTGGTACGTGCTTGTACATACTCGTCGTAGCAGTATACGAGGTATCAATACTCGTATAGCAGAAGTAGGATACTCGAACATACTCGTACTTGGAGTTGTTTTCGGGTGTGCTGTTGACACGACTCTGTCGTTTCTGCTGTGTTTGCCTCTAAGCTGGCGTGCCCCCTCCACGTGGATGCGGCGGGGTATGTTGCCTGAAACATTTACCGTAAAACAGCAGTACATATTCGTACCGAAACGCTGTGCTCCCATGTTCCAGTCGGAACCGCAAAGTGCTTCGTGTCGATATTCATAGATGCGTGATGCTGCTGCTTACTGCTGTACTGGATCGATCACGAGGCACGAGTCCAGTCTCGTGACCTCGCAAGCAAGCCTGTCCTTCAGCTCGTATTAATGCGCACTCGCGCCAGGCTTTTGAGCGATGCCCTTGTTATTTGTTAGTATCACTGGTATAAATACCATGCAACAACAGTTACGTGCAGTACTCTGTCGCTGTATCACACGTGCCAGGTATTTGCTGCCTGTCGCGGTCGTGGTGGCGGTCGTAATCCTTGCGCCTTCATCCTTCCGTACCGCATGCCGGCATGTCGTCAATCACCACAAGATTGGATTACCTGTACAAGGTTAAGGTTCCTACATATTTTTACAGAGCATATCTGGCACGTACGCTGAATATATACCTGGTACTCATTGTACTTCGTATCTATGATATCCAGCTGAGGATATCGTACGTAGTTGCTTTACTCGTACGTACGAAGGTCTTTATCATATGCACGAACCATGGTACCTGGTAAACCCATGCCTTTCTCCATTCCGACGTTTGTTGAATCTATCGTTCAGTTGAAATTGGCATGCGTATCGTACAGAGTACTGCTGTACTGCGCTCTGACGGTTAGAGTTGCGAGTTCGCTGCGGCGTGGAACGTGTAATTGTCCGGGCGGACGAAAAGCAGACACCCGAACTGCGCCCTATTAATACCAGTACGACCAATATACCAGGTACAGTACTGCACTGTTGTGGTTTATCGTATCGTATAAATATGTACCAGGTCCTATCGTATCAAACTCATTTTGTGCTGAAAGAATATCCCATTATAATTCTAAATAAGTGGCGTTTCCTCAGAACGTGGGGGCAAAAGGCGCAGCGCAGGCACCATTACGTATATAACAATATTGTTCTCTGATTGTATACCTGGTATTCAATATTTTACCAGTGGTTGTATCGTAAAAGAAGCATAATATTCGGCCAGTAAATTTGCTGCGGTGTAATGTGTTTTGTGTTGACAGGGTTTCCATGCTTCCCTATTGGGTGTTTGTGGGGGTGGCTAGGGTGTTTGGGCTGCGTAGGGTTAACCCCTTAGGAACTACTGTAGTCCCCCGTTTTTGGGGACAAGTACTTGGAATTAGTGTGGGATATTGTTTTCAGTTCTGAATGGGTTAAGAATAGTAAAAGGATGTTTCCTAAATATGCGGTTCAGATTTTGAGCTTCAGGTTTTGACCAGATCGCTTTTTCAGCTGTGAAATTCGCAAATCGAAACAGTCTTCCTATTAATAGATGTATGCAAAAAATGATCGGATTTATTTTGCGTTCAGAGTTTCGCTCGAGAAAACACCGAGACCAACTGCTGTTGTTGCGGTCTGGCGCCGCGAAGAGACGCGCCGAGTGCGCTACACTGGGCGTAGGACCCAAGCGTCCGAGCCCACGCTGATTTCCTCCGGTCTGGCGGCGAAGAGACGTGCTGAGTGCGCTAAAAGTCAACCTGTCTGGGTATTTTATTTTATTTACACAACGAAGCATCCGAGCCCAGCACGCTACTGACTGACTGCTGGTGCTGCTGCTGTAGTCTACGAGAACGTATCCATGGAGAGGTGCGCGCCGAATGCTCTTCTCTTGGCCTCTAGGCCCGAGACTGCGCCAGCCGACTGTAGTCTGGCCACGGAGAGACGCGCGGACCGCCGACTGCGCGTCGAGCGCGAAGCAACGTCGCTGTACATACAGCTGCTGTGTCGATATCCAACTCATCGATCGTTTGCTGCTGCTTACTTGCCGTGGACAACATCTTGAAATTAGAGACTATGCCATTTTTCGATTTCAAAATCTGATGGCCTTAAGTCGTGTTGGGTTTTGGGCCAAAATCTGACGGCTTGGGCCATCAGATTCTCAAATCACGAATAATCCAGCCCGATGTTGCACATTCGGTCTGCACAAGCAGATGCTTGCATTTTTGGTATCAAACAATACAAATCTGAAGCTCGAAACCGAACCGCATAGGAAACAGCCTAACAGTTAACACTCAACACTGCTGCTACTGTGATTGTTTATTCTTGTTTCGTCCTCTCTATTCATAGTAGAGTTTTCGAGAATGCAAACATCGAACCAGTTACACCACCATGTATAGTATATACCGCGCGAGTCAAAGTACAGAATTCAGAGCGGGGTGTCCATGTGCCTGCCCCTCTCCCGTGACTATGGTATGACATTGCTGCTACTGCTGCGTTCGCTTTTGTGGAGGATTTTCACGGTGCGTTCTTTGCTTGCGGAGCGGTTCGGTGCGGTTCGGTGTGGTTGTATCGAACCTCACAGCTCCGTATACCACCTTGCCTTTTCACAAAGTCGCACCGCGCCGCACCGCACCGCACAATTCTCATGACAAAACATAGAATCCGCACGGAACCGCGCTGTTCAACTCACAAACATGCAAACTTCGAGACGGCCTTAACCCAGTCAGCACTGAAAAAAAATGTCCCACACTATTTCCAAGTAGTTTGTCCCCAAATTCGTGCGACCAGTTCTTAAGGGTTTAAGGCCTTTAAAACCAAGTACCAATTTGTCCCGAAATGTAGGCACCATTTATACATTAAAATTCAAATAAAGGTGTCTTGTATTTCGGAACAGAGTGGTACATAGTTTTTGCTGCAGCACAGCAGCGGTGCGGTTCTGACCTGTTTTTATAGAGCCGCATGTACGTATAATACACCGTACGTTTATTTAACCGCACCGCACCGTATTTATAATCAAAAACTACCAGCGAAAGCCGCACACCACCGCACCACGCCGTCAAAAGATATTCCGCAAATAGAAAAACAGCATCGCAGTTCGGGTGCTTCACACCGTGTGAGAAACCTTGGCATTTACTGGAGTATATATATACATACGAAGGTACACCGTATATATGTGACCTCCCTTGAGTTCCACAGCTGTCAAATTTTGTTCCCCTCAAAAATCCGTAGTTCGCGCGATCGAAGTATCCCACTCAGCTCGCAAACACGAGTTTGGAAAAACATCCTCGATCTCATAGCTGGCTGTGGTTTTGGTTAATTTCTCAATAGACGAAGGTCAAGAGGATGCGGCGTGGCTGGTTGTGTTTTCGTGTATTACACGAGTACTGTTTGATGGTGCCAGTACTTGTTTGGCTTGGCAGTGTTCGGTAAAGCGCAAGTTTCAGGTTCTAAACAGCAACAGCAGCAGCAGCAGCAGTAGTAAGTGTTCCTCACACCCTACGAAATTAAAGTAAACTAAGAAGCACGTAGGCTGGGAATTCTCCCGACCGGTCGATATTCAGCTTTGAATTGTCATGCTTTTCGGGTTGTCAAATGCGAGCGAGCAGATTATTATTAGAAAATACCCCAGGTGTAGAACTCCAGTAACTAAACTCGTTACTTGCTCGGCCACTTGAATGGTCACTTGCCCGCGGTGGCTACCAGTACGTACTTTTATTTTCTTTAGCTTTCAAGAGTTTTTTTTTGTGTGTCCTTCTTTCTTGCCCGGTGCCTACATACGAATAGAGTAGTACCTGGTACGGGCAACAAACGCCTGCTGTGTTATCCCATTTCAGCTTGCGACACCCCCCCCTCCCCCCCCGGGTATTTTTTTTTTAAGTCAACCACAATCCCGGAGGGGAACCTTGTAACAATACATCATACACATCATATATATGAAGTCAGTCATACTTTGAGGCGACTTCTCCAGAGTATCATACTTCCCCCGCTAGTACAGTTAGTTGTATAATAGTAAAATACTATCGTAGCTAGAGAGTTGTAGACACCAAACCTTGGTCTTCATGTGAAAACGAATGCAGAACTGAACTCTAACTTATAGGACTGGAGTCCCGTTTTGGGGACACATCAGTTAGAATTAGAGTGGTTTGTCCCCAAAACGGGACTGCAGTTCTAAAAGGGCTAAGTTCGTTCGTAGGCTAGACTATGGGATTTATGTATATTTATATTTATGTATATATGAGACACGTCTTCTGATAGAAAATAGAAAAAAAGGCCTGGAAAGAGACATCGTACCGGTATGTTCATATTAATTATGTTGTGCATACCACCGATCGCCCCGGTGGGCTAGCAGGTAACCACGAAGCCTGTTAGAGTCAAGATCGTGAGTTCGAGCCCCCCCGAGTGCATGCTCGTATGTAGGGACTTTTTCTCGCAAAACAAATATCTTGACTAGCGGAAAGCGCGAGAGCGTGAGTTAGCAAAATTCGATGAAGCTCGACGAGCGTTGGGAAGGCTGAATGAACCCTCTGCGCGATAAAAAAAACAAGGCAAGAACCGTAGTGGGGAGTGGGGGAGGAGGGAGAGGAGCCTACTTTGTGGACCCGGATCTGAGTTACGACTAGGGAGGGAGAAAGACAGAAGTGCGAAGGTAATAAATGAGATGGGAAACAAACAAAAAAATGTTGTATGTTTGGTCGCCTGCGCCGCCAAGTGACCAAACACACGGCTGTTTTCTTTTTCCGTCTCGCGTCACGTGCGCCACAGTGCATGCAATCTTTAGGGGACTAGCTAGGTATGAACTGGAAAAGCCTATGAATAGCTACTCGTATAGGCGGACGATTCATTATTCCCCGCTTTGGTGCTTATTTTTGCGAATTCTCCGCAAACGCCACTCTCCGGCCGGAGGGTGACCAGCCAGACTCGCGGTCGCGGTTCGTGCGTACGTGCGTACGTGCGTGCGTGCGATTTATTTGCACACCTATCGAAGCCTCCACTACTGCTTGTATAGATACATACACGTATAATATGTGCCAGGTGTACACGTAGTATTAATGGAGTAATGGAGCATCGCGCCCAACCAGTAGGGTTCCTTGTTTCGTTTGGCTCCTAACCCTTCTAGGACTGGAGTCCCGTTTTGGGGACAAATTACTTAGAATTAGAGTGGTTTGTCCCCAAATCGGGACTGCAGTCCTAAAAGGGCTAACGATTACGGGGGGGCATAGTAAATAGAACCTACGGCATAAACAAAAACCTACGTATTTTTTTATTTTTACGAACAATATTTGGTCCTATTTACCATGATCCCCCGAAATAGTATATAACAGGGGGGGGACTATTGGCTATTATGGTAAGAAAAGTAATCATAATCAGATATGTTTTTAGACGCCATATATTTGGTTATATTTACTGAGTAGTAACTACCAGGTTCCTAGTACATCACGAAGCCTACACCAATACAAGAAATAACACATACACCCAAAATTCTACGCAGCTCGCAAAGTTGAGTATCTACTATTCAATGGGTTGAACTGACAGCTGACGTACTTACAATATATGTTTTTAAGGGCAGCGGCCAAAAACAGGTACACCTGGTCCGTTCGGGGCCAAAAACAGGTATATACTAAAATCAAGTTTAAAACGCACCCCTCGAACGTGCCGTTCCTTGCAACGCAAAGTAGAGTTTTTTCATGTTCTTCGTGCTCGCCCGGTGGCTACGTATATGAGTAGCTGCTGTTAATAGTACGAGGAACGAACGCCTGCTGCTGTATTCTCCCTTCTCAGCTTGCAACACCCCTGGTATTCCAAGTCAACCACAATCCCGAAGGGGAGCCTTCTATCTCGTATTATTTCGGCGGAGGTGTGCAGGCAGATATATGTGTGTCGCTCGAGTGGCGTGTAGTGCGAGGTGCGAAGGGAGGAGGGGGTCTCCGCGTACGTCGGCATTTGTATAGGGGGCATATATGGTGGAACTATGAAGGGCCTCTGATTGGCTTAAAAACGACAAAAAAAAGGTGAAAGTCAAGCAGAGTAGACAAAATCAGGTATACCTGGGTTTTAAAGAGGCAAAAACCGGTACAACGAGTTTTGGACCAATGGCAAGGCACGTGGAGTGCGTTTTTGACTTGATTTTAAGTATGTACCTGTTTTTGGCCGCAAACGGATCAGGTATACCTTTTTTTGGCCGCTGCCCTTTTTTTAATTACTGTGTTCCCCCGTAACCGTTAGCGCTACGTAAAGCATCCACCCGTTGTACAGTGCTGTTACATATACATCTGCAAGAAAGTGCGCCCGACAAGGTGCCCAAGTCTTGCCTCTCAAGCGGCTGGTTCCGCGTAGGATGCAGCTCACCTCGCCCTCCATGCATTGTGCGACGACTTGCCGAACAACAACCTCACGGCGCCTTTCGCTTGGTTTTGAGCAATGGTTGTCGGCCTGGTCGGTGAAGGCCGACGTGCTCCGCGTCCCGGCATTGTAGAGATTGCGAGAGTCTATGGTCATTTTGTTCGCCGAGCGCCGACCTTCGTCGAGCTCTTTCAGGGGCGTTACGTGAAACCCTCCCTTGTTATACACGGTACCAGGTGCCTCGTTACTCATTCCTGTTCCTATTGATGTGCTGGCACTTGGGTATACAGCAGGACATTAATTAGTGGCTCGGCGTCTGTTGCGCGCAGCGCAACAGGTGACTCAAGCAGTGTTGCGCAAGGGGCCCCCGGAGGGCCGCCGGAGGGCCGCCTCGGAGGCGAAAAAAATGCCATCTATGCGCGAATATGGCAGGCGTGGGCAACGCACGGGCGTCTCGTCGTTGCTGTTGTCTTGGGCGTACTCCACCTAATCGAAGGGCACCGAAATATCTGAAAACCCTGAAGAACCACAGATTATGTGTTGCACCGAGAGCTTTTGTAGCGATTGCGAACACAGTATCGTAGACTGCTTGTGTGGCGACGGGGGGAGCGGACGGTGCCTCAGGGTGTCTCTGGTCTGTTTATGTGCCGAAGTCGCCTGAGCAAGGCAAACTATGTATGTAAATGGCGCGCCTTATATAAGCTCCTAGTTGTGCCGAGCCATTTTAGGCCGCCTTATATCGGAACGACCACTACTGCTGTATTAATGTTGACACTGCATCCTGCACGTCCTGTTTCCATTTTTCCCTGAAACCGTCACCATGTTTCCCGAACCGGCACAATTTTCACCGAACCTGTCACAAAACGAGCAGGGCATAGCGGTGGACGACTTCCCCGCGCTGCTAGGCCTGTATGCCGGCGCCCAGCGGCCGGGCGCCAACAGGCGTTCGAGGTCCGGGAGCATGGCTGGAGTCGCGGGGGCTGCTGCTGCTGCTGCTGCTGACGGCGGCGGGCCGGGAGGCTCTCGTGCCCGGGTGAACAACTCCCTGGTGATGAGGGTCGAGCGGGTGGCGGCGACGGCCCAGCTGTCGAGCCTCGCCCCGTGGAGCCGCGTGCGGCGGTACGACCGCGTCCACGTGAAGGGCTTGACCCTGCGCCTGCGGCAGGTGAACGGCATCCTCAACTTCTCCTTCCTCGCGCTCAAGAAGAAGGGCGTGCGCGGCAGGGCTATGAACCCTGCAGATGGTACCGTTGGCGTCTCTGCTGGGGCGGCGGCGGCGGCGGCCGAGGGGCGGCGAAGCAGTGGTCTCGGAGGCGGGCCCCCCCCCCCCCCCCCGCCCCCCCCCCCCCCCCCCCCACACACACACCTGTTCCGAGTAGGCGTTAAACCTCCGCAAGAACGCCTCGCCCAGCACCTTCACGATGCCTAGGTTGCCCACGTTCTCGGCCGACGGAGGAGGCGGCGGCCGCTTCGGCCGCCCGGAGAGCGACATGGAGCGCACCCCCCTCGCGCCCGCGCCGCTGTTGCTGATGCTTCTCGTGCTGCGCGAGGAAGACGCCCCTCCCGCCCCTCCCGCCCCCGCTCCTCCCGAGCCGCTCCAGCGTGAGGACAGCGCCCTCCTGCTCCTGACATCGCTGCCCGCGGTGGAGGACGCGCCCCACGGCGGCGACACTCTCCGCCCGCCGAATCCGAGCCCCGACCCCCCGAGGGAAGAATACGGCCCGCACGAGGCCGTGTCCGAGAATCTCCGGGTGGGCTGTATCGTCTCGCCCCCCGAACCACTGGTGCTGCCCCCGCCGCCCCCCTCGTGCTCGGGGCACATCGGGTCGTCCGGGTCCGAGTCAACATCTCCGTCCGTTTCTATGCCGTCCAATTCGTCCATCCCTCCGCCGCCCCCTCCCCCGCCCCCACCCCCCCCCCTAGCGCCTTCGAAACCGCTCCCCCGTCTGTCTCCTGGCGCTCCCCACCCCGTCCCCACTCCCCCCGCCCCCCTCCCGCCTCCGAGACCACTGCTTCGCCGCCCCTCGGCCGCCGCCGCCGCCGCCCCAGCAGAGACGCCAACGGTACCATCTGCAGGGTTCATAGCCCTGCCGCGCACGCCCTTCTTCTTGAGCGCGAGGAAGGAGAAGTTGAGGATGCCGTTCACCTGCCGCAGGCGCAGGGTCAAGCCCTTCACGTGGACGCGGTCGTACCGCCGCACGCGGCTCCACGGGGCGAGGCTCGACAGCTGGGCCGTCGCCGCCACCCGCTCGACCCTCATCACCAGGGAGTTGTTCACCCGGGCACGAGAGCCTCCCGGCCCGCCGCCGTCAGCAGCAGCAGCAGCAGCAGCCCCCGCGACTCCAGCCATGCTCCCGGACCTCGAGRCGCCTGTTGGCGCCCGGCCGCTGGGCGCCGGCATACAGGCCTAGCAGCGCGGGGAAGTCGTCCACCGCTATGCCCTGCTCGTTTTGTGACAGGTTCGGTGAAAATTGTGCCGGTTCGGGAAACATGGTGACGGTTTCAGGGAAAAATGGAAACAGGACGTGCAGGATGCAGTGTCAACATTAATACAGCAGTAGTGGTCGTTCCGATATAAGGCGGCCTAAAATGGCTCGGCACAACTAGGAGCTTANCCGTGTCCGAGAATCTCCGGGTGGGCTGTATCGTCTCGCCCCCCGAACCACTGGTGCTGCCCCCGCCGCCCCCCTCGTGCTCGGGGCACATCGGGTCGTCCGGGTCCGAGTCAACATCTCCGTCCGTTTCTATGCCGTCCAATTCGTCCATCCCTCCGCCGCCCCCTCCCCCGCCCCCACCCCCCCCCCTAGCGCCTTCGAAACCGCTCCCCCGTCTGTCTCCTGGCGCTCCCCACCCCGTCCCCACTCCCCCCGCCCCCCTCGGATGCGCTGTGTTGTTGCGTTACACAGCTAATGTTCGTACGTAGTACGAAGTATGTTGTTTTCTAACCCTGTTTTTAGGCCTTGACCCCATTCAGCATAGCTGAAAAAATATATATCGTCTAATTCCAAGTAGGTTGTCGCCAAATATACGTGGGACCAGTTCTTAAGGGCTTAATAAGGCACCTTTGGCACTGCACTCCTGCTTTTTTGGGACACCTTTCTTGGAATTTGATTTCGAGAGTCAGATTTAGGTGTTTTTGTCTTGGATTTTTGTTTTTGAGCGCAGTACTCAAAAGAGTTCATTTTATTACGGGGGACCATACGTAGTAATAGTAATAGTGAAAACAGGATGATCTACCAGGTACGTTAGTAAACACAAAAACCTATATACCAGTACGTGTCCATTTTTGCCTATTTTTACTACTACAATAGTTACATTTGATCCCTATTTACTCATGGCCTCCGTGTAATATTAGTAGTAGCCCCCGGCATTCGTGCTCGCTCGCCCTGAGCAGGAAACGAGAATGGCTCAATGCCCCAGAGTGTGAACCGTCAGGTTGAGCAGGATATGTAAATTCGGCTCGGAAAAGTTTCTTTGCGATACATGGAAACAGCGTAGTGAGCACCCAACTACTGTTGGAGGCGTCTCTGTTAGGAGTAGGAACGGTGCTCCGTCTCGAAAGGCATGCGTGGTCAACGGTCAAATGACTACGGTAAGGCAAGCAACAAATGAGTACCCCCCACACACACACTGGTGTACGGTTCAGCCTGAATGATCGAAGCACTTTGAATATGTTCGGGTTTATAATATATTGTTCGGGTTTTCAATATGTTCGTAGTTCGTACATACATACGTAGGATGTTATAATCCGTACCCGTAGCCTACTGTTTTTTGTTTTTTTTTGGGCAGAAGTATGCTATGTTGCAGATATGTGATACTTGGAAGAATGTGTCCTGGGGCTTGTCCTGTGCTTTGCTGGGGGGGCACCAGTCCTACCGAGAACGCTGTGGACAAACTCGAGAGCTATATATGTAAGAGCACGCAGCGTGCGGTAGCGTCGGCTGCGTGTTTTTTTATTTTTTTTATTGTGTCCACCTAACCAGCGCGCACTATTAGTAAACGAGATCAGAGGGGACACAGAAAAAAAGTTAATACGTAAGCGTTTGATTCACCGACGACTGTTGTTAAGCTGGCCGCTACGCCGCTATACTAAGTATATACTATCTAACTGCGGTCCTTCTCGCCTTTTCTTTTCGTGGGTGTCGATCCTTGTTTAGTTTTTGTGTTTGCGGCGTTTATTGCTTGCTCTTTGTGTGTGTACGAGTACTTTTTTTTATTTAGTGTACATACGAGTATATACGAGTATGCCGTTTCTTGTTTTTATGTGCCGTTTCTTATGTTGTTTTTTTTTTCGTTTTCTTTTTTTCTTTTTTTTTCATTCTTTTTTTTTTCTTCTTTCTTTTTTCCTGTGAGCAGGTGAGCGCGGCGTTCGACCGCGTGTCCGACATCAAGCTGGTTCCCAATATCTGGAAGGCCTTGCCTTGGAGGGGAAAGGGGGGGGCGGGGCAGGGGCAGGTTCAAAAAGCGAAGAAGCGCTACGAAGTAAGAGAGATATTGCTGGAAGACGTCTGCATCTGCGTGGACGCCGGGGTTTGGAACGACCTGCTCGGCGACCACGTCGGGGCGGTGTTCAGCCCGCAGTTCTGTTTGGGGGTCAAGGTTGGCCCGCAGGTGAGCGTTTTTTTTCTTGTTTCCCTTCCCCGTCGTGGCTGGAATTTAGTTTGGTGCAAAAAATGAAAGACCGGAATCGCTTTAACCCTTTTAGAACTGCAGTCCCGTTTTGG
>MEHQ01000269.1:0-31052 GCA_008828725.1 Saccharina japonica
AAATACTCCGAGTACTGGGAGTATGAGCAGTACTTAATACTCGAGTACAAGCAGTACTCGGAGTAAAAACATCAAAATTACTCGGAGTACTCCGAGTATCGAGAGTATTGGACACCGAAATACTGCGAGTACACAAAGTACCTGAAGTATTTTTTTCTCGAAAATACTCTAATTATACTCCGAGGTAATGGGAGCATCTGTGAACTTTTAAATGCTATAAACGCCAGTCACATGTTCCCAGGACCTGGGAGGAATGACGGCCGAGTCTTTAAAATGATGCAAAGATGCTCCTAACGTACTTCACACTCCGAGTATACTCCGAGTATCGAGTACATTTCGTACTCCGAGTACTTAAGAGTATAAGAGTATTAGCGGCCTGAATACTCGGAGTACTTGGAGTATGAGCAGTACTGAAGCCCCAAATACTCGGAGTACAAGGAGTACCCGCAGTATCAGACCCCGAAATACTCCGAGTAAAGCAGTATCGAGAGTGTTCATACCCGAAATACTCCGAGTACGAGCAGTATCCGGAGTATCGAACCCCAAAATACTCCGAGTACACGAAGTACCTGAAGTAGTTTATCTCCAATACTCGGGACTTTACTCCAAGGTACTCGGACAACCTGTGCAAACATGATAACATGTTTGGCGGGATCTCTAAGAACGATCGAGTCAATAGTAACGGTTCCACCATATTTCGAGTATATTTTATCCCCAAAAATGCAGGTGCAGTTTTAAAAAGGTCTACTCACATTTATGTACAGTAATACGCAGATACTTAAAAACGTCGTATCTATGTACTATACATTATGATATGCGCAGTAGGTTTTCGATTCGTCCTTGCGCCACTCCCCTAGGCATGTCCCGGAGGGGAACCTTGTATGTATAGTTATGTTTGTGAAATTTTCGCACTTTTCGCAACTTTTCTCTTCGTACGAGCACTTTTCGGCAAAACGCTAAGTGCTCCGACACAGCAAGCCCGCCCGGACACATTGGTCGAGGTTTGGGCTCGATCCGAGCTCTGTGGCTCGCGTGGCGGGCGCTCGAAGTTTTTTTTCCCGCGGGAGTGGATAAGCCGATTTCCCGGGGTTTCTGCATGAGGCCGTGTTTCGTACGTACGTGCCAGTAAATAATACCGTGATGTCCTGTTGTTTGCCCTGCTTTCACGGGCTGATCATGAGCACACAGGAGAGCCCAGACACAGATAGGCAACATAACATGTGCAGAGAGCACAACGTTACAACTCTGCCTAATAAACACCAGCAGGTAACACCGTGCGTGGGTGACACACCCATCTGCGCTGTTCTGCTGTGGCTTAGCTGTGTCTATCGGAGCCTGCCCCGTAATCCACCATCTACCTCTTTCAGTTGTCCTGATGTGTGCGACTGACTCACGCTCACGCTAGCCGGAAATGTAATGGCCTCTTTAATCCAATATCATACGAGTAGGATCTTGGAGTATACTGAAGCTCACCCCAGAAATCTACGAGACATCAGACAACACGCAACGAACACAAACGAGGTCACAGCCCCGCCTAGAAGCACAAGCAGCAGCAGGCGTTCCTGTGGCAGGTTCGCCGGGTACTGCTGTAGCTGTTAGTGGTTGCTTCATCGGGGGCTTGCACATCCGTCATCAGCAATCACACCACACCTCTCTCTCTCTTGTGCGCTGCTGTCTGCTGCCTGCCTGTGCTTGCATGATGTATGTGTCGTGCGCCTGGCGCGAGTCGCGACAAATAATACTGTACCGGTATTTGGGCAAATCATTTTCGGTCATATAGTCAAATGGTCACCATGTCCGATTTTGAATGTGAAGGCTTGAGTTCGATCCTCATAGCGATGCATTTTTTTTTTGTTTTTTTTTGTATTATTTGTGCGTATAATATAACCCAGACCCCACATATATAAGACAGACAGCAAACAAAAACCAAGTGGATTTTTTTACGTAGGCAGGTTTGGTCGAGAGTTTCAGCCCCTTCTTCGGTGCATCCTTTTCTACTTCTTCTGCAAATACTATCCCACCACTACTGTTGTACGAGAACTGCTGTGTCCCATATGTCACGCGTGCGTGCGTGTGCGGTATCCTGACCTTGAGCGCCACAACAATAAAATATTGACAAATTTTAATATAATACAACTTTTGGCGGGATCCTTAACAAATCTCTAACGGTCGAGTCAATATTAATGGTTCCATCATATTTCCGAGTATGTTTTATCCTCAAAAATGCAGGTACAGTTTTTTAAACGTCTGATTTTATGTATAGTACTACGCAGATATTTCATAACGTCGTACTTATGTACTACTACCAGTATGCAATAAACCTACCTATTATTTCACGATTAGAGGTCCGGTGTTACTCGATGCTCTTTGTCCGTACAGACCAACTGATACACAGCTCTTTGCAAACAGACCTTTTGCTTCGCAACCAGCCCTTCAAACAGGCCAACTGAGCTCTTCGCAAACAGCAACTGACGTAACAGCCAAACTGACGTATTGTACTGACGTATTATGCAAACAGCCCAACTGACATCAACCCGCGAGCACACGCGACGTAAGGCACACGCCAGGTGAGGACTTCCAGAAGCGTCTAAAAACACAAGAACGAAAAGGAACACGAGCAGTAACCCACAGCAGAGCAGCAGCAGCAGCGGCAGCAGCAGTACTACTGTAGTAGATAGAGTAGTAGCAGCGGCATAGTTGGGCGTATGTATGTGTGTACTCCTGTGCTGCTGCTGCTGCTGCTGCTATTTCGTACTGCTGTTTCGTATGTTGCTATTGCTGCTGCTTGATGGCTGCTGCTGCTGCTGTTCCTTCTCCTTATAGGGATGTAGAAAATAAAACAGGCGGAAAAACATACCAGGTATGGTTGTTTTGAAAATACGTTCAACAATTAATTTTCGCGCGAGGCAATTTGCCTTCTCGTTCAACTTCACAGCGGTACTTTTTTCCTTTTTCCTTTTTTTATAAATACGTTAGCTGTGGGTTCAACCGATTGAATAGTAGATACTCAACCTTGCGAGCTGCGGAGAATGTTTGTGTATGTGTTATTTGTAGTGTTGGTGTGGGCTTCGTGATGTACTATTAATATGAACCCTGGTAGTTACTATTAATACTCGATTTTTATAATAAGCCGTTGTCGAACAGCCAAATACTTTGCGAGGCAATCGTCATGATGAGGAGTTTTCAGTTGAAGTACGTACGAGTACAACAATGATGTAATAAACAAACAATATTACTACGAGTATCTACTCTTCCAATATGAAGGATATCTAACTACTACTACAACTACTACAACTACTACAACTACTACTACTACTACTGCTACTACTACTACTACTACTGCTGCTACTACTACTGCTACTACGACTACCACTACCACTACCACTACCACTACCACTACCACTACCACTACCACTACCACTACCACTACCACTACCACTACCACTACCACTACCACTACCACTACCACTACCACTACTACTACTACTACTACTACTACTACTACTACTACTACTACCACTACCACTACCACTACTACTACTACTACTACTACTACTACTACTACTACTACTACTACTACTACTACTACTACTACTACTACTACTACTACTACTACTACTACTGTCTGTACTACTGCTGTGCGTACTGTGCTGCTGTGTATTCACACTACTGTTGTAGTGGGCTGTTGTAGTGGGTGGATGGATCGATTGGTGAGTGTGTCGATCGGTTGGTGCGTACGTGGGTCGGTGGGTCGGTGTGGGTGGGTCGGTTCGTACGTGGATGACTGCGTTCGTACCTGTTCGTCGTGGCCGGCCCTGTTTTTTTGGTTTGTATTGTGGTTGTCTGCTACAAGGGCTCCGCGTGGATGCCGGCATATTTCTGTGTGTCAATTTACCTGATCAATGGATCACGTTATAGCGCGTGGGTCGTGGCCCAGTTATTGTTTTGTGTTATTGTTTTTGTTCGCTATACCGGCCCTGCCCTGGCATAGTTCGGGATACCACTACTTATATATGTATAAAAAAGCAGTGTGTGTTGTCTTCACGGGAAACCCGTTCTTTCTACTGTACCCTGTAATGCGTTTTACAACCTAACTGCAGCAGTAGCTGTAATGGTATGGCCAGTCATATCACATACACCCATTGTCCTGATCCCTAATCTTAGAGCGATACAAATTATTATGTGGTCACAGACTACTGTGAGACAGAGAAAACCCAAACAAATTAAACGTAAATGAATGGGTAAAGCAAGTGAAACGTCAACTTACCGGATACGAGAACACGTCGACACGAGACAAACCAAAGAGTAAGGACGAAAAGACAATAAAACGAATTATGAAATGCACGGAGTCAGAAGCACCCCTAGAAGAAAAGCATGCCTGCCCAAGAGAACAGATAACTGCTGCACGGGCGAAGCAACACGAAGGAGAGGAAGACACCGGCATAGAAGTACGTACTATTATTAATGGCTTTAGATGAAGATGCAGCAGTGCAGTTTGTTGCTTCTGTCTTTTTTGCTGCTGCAGCTGCTGCAGCTGCAGCTGTGCACTATGTTGACGCTCTGCTGCTGGCGAGGTAACCCGTTCTTCTTGCGTCGCCTTTACTATATTAAGACCACTCCGTAGGAAAGCCTTGTATGATACTATGCATATGATACAATATCGCATGTTTTTGTAGTAGATTTCCGATTTGTCCTTGCGCCGCTCCCCTAGGCACGTCCCGGAGGGGAACCTTGTAAGATATACGGATATCTACAGTACGACCTCGGCGAATGGTGGGAGTGGGACCTACGCGGGACAATATCCATGCGGCGGTTGGGCCGACAACCTGGAACCCACAAACTCGAAAGGTTATATCTACAGTATACGGTACAGGACACCTACTCGTAATACTGTTACAATGTAGTATTAATAGTACACAAGGAGTTTGTTCTACCGGTTTCTGGCGATGCGGATTGTTTCTATGAATAGCACTATGATCGCTTTTTTTGTCGCGTATACGACCGGTAAATTATTTTTATCAAAGATCCGTCTCCCGGTACCCCGGAGTTGAGCAGGTATTATCTAAGCGGAAACACATCACGACCCCCTCTCGTTCACAAGTACACACACAACAACACCACCACCACACACAACAACGCGTGGAATTCCGACCTACACACTCTCTACAAAGCTCCAGGCCATCACAACAAGTCGTTGTGGGAAAAGAGACCAAGCAGTACTGCAACAACAGGTGAGACGTGATGGCTGTGCTACAGTAGGAGTGGTCTGAGCTTCGTACAGTAGTAGTAGTGACTGATGCTTGCTGCTGCCGATGGCCCATGAACACGACGGGTTTGCTCATTAGCCCGCATCTACGGTGCGTCCCCCCGCTTTATTCGTTCGCCGACTCTCTCTTGTTTTCAGTGTATACAACATGTTTTTGTTCGTAGCATGTACTATTATAGTAGATAGATGGGTGTATATGACTTTGCGAAGGACATCGCACCCCACAAAAGTGCATAGATATAATACTTGCCAGCGAACAGCAGCAATCACGAGAAGTAACTCACAGACCCTGTGGCTTTCACGCTATACGATTCGTCTCTCCCACACGCAGCGCGTGCACACCGAACCCACGAGAGCGAGCGTACCGACGGTGTATCCTCTCTTGGTTTCCCTCGACAAAAACAAGAGGGTGAACGAGCCCGAGTGCGTCTGTACGTATACGAGTAGTATGTGGAGCGTTGGTTTCACCTACGACGTACATATTGTTCACGGCAGACAGAAGAAGAGTAAACCCACGAACAACAACAGCAGCTATTCTCGTCAGCAGTAGTAGAAGTGTCACGAGAACAGCAAGAGGAGCACAGTAGTAGTAGTAGTAGTAGTTTATAGGAACGAAGACTCCGGCGTTAGGTTCCAGACATGTTTTGTCTTCTCTATTAATAGTACGGTGCGCACGCTGGACTGACTGTCTGACTTGACGAGAGCGAGAGCGAAAACGTGTTCTCCGCGCGGTTGGTAATTCCTCGTCGTACGTCGTGTAAACAAATGTCTGGATTTCATCACGAAAAAAATGTAACGGGTACCAAACAAAAACATCACTTGCACGAGAAACAACAGGGGGGCAAAAAGCCGACACACCTTACCCTTTCTGCTCTATTTGAGTTGCATCTCTCGCGCGCGTATACCGAAGCCACGAGCGCCGAAACGACTAGCGTGTACCTACGACCTCCTTCGCGATCGGGTTTCTCACAGCAGCAAGATGGCAGTAAAGTAAAGCGGATTTTTTTTATTCTTATTTAATGGCAGTATAAAGGGCCCAGTAAATAACGAAGTTTTACTTGTTGTGTTATTCGAGAATAAAAATCAGTCGTACTTAATTTGCATCCGATTGGTCGAAAACTACACCACCACAAGCAGGCATTTTGTGTGCCCGACTCGGAAAATAAAGTTAACTCTAATTCTGGTACGATGAAAAATAAATAAAATTATAATTTATTTGATGCAGGGTACAAACCTACGTATACGGCGCAGTCTGCAGCGGTCCTCATCCGGTGTTGTGTGTGGCACCTCCATCATACTACGATACGAGTTATTATGTCGTAAACGCGAGTCACTTATTTCGTAAACCCGCGTGTGTGTATGTCCCGGGCGGCATAATACCTCTTCCAAACTGTTTGTGTTTGAGTATATTTGCTTCTACGTGTCAAACCGCACATTTACCGCATGTTAGCTCTTCCAAACTATTTGTTTTTGAGTATGTATGTGCTTCTACGAGTCAAACCGCACAACAAAAACGTGTTCATGTTTAATTATTTATTTTCAGGTGCGGGGGTGCAATCTGTGGGCAAAACAATAAAATAATTATTAATTAGATCGCAATTCCAATTTAATTAGTTCGTACCAGAAATAGAGTAATAGAGTTAATTAATTATTTTCGGAGTTCGGGCACACGATATTGTTTAATTATGTTCACCAGATTGCACCACCGAACCGTTTGGAAAAATAATACCGAAGATAATACCGAAGAAAATGTATACTCACTCAAGTCTCGTAGTTTGTCGTAGTGGATCATTATGTTTACCAGATTGCACCACCGAACCGTTTGGAAAAATAATACCGAAGATATTACCGAAGAAAATGTATACTCACTCGTAGTTTGTCGTAGTGGATCAATTTTTCACACTGAACCCAGTTCGAGTACAAATAAGAAAAGTGTGTGTGTGGCGCTGGCACTTTTGATATCAGAGAGGAGGGTGCGGGATAAAAAAGCATGCTGTACTCTGAAAGCCATGTATTAAAGTAGTTTGAAAGCCAGACTTTCACCCGCAAAAACGTTTTTTTGGGTGTACTACGTGTAATTTACTAAGTATACCAAACAATATTGTTATCGTTAGGTTGTATATACAAAGAAACGTAAAAAAAGCACCGGCCAGGTCGCAAACTCAGTTTTTCAGCCCTCTCCTCTTCCCAAGCCCTACGAGCACCGACCAGGCCGCGACTTCGCGTAGAAGTTCGATGGCTGTATCCCCGTCGCTTCTGCCCGCCCTAAATAATGCAGGACGGAAACAAAAACTCGAGTATCCATCTGGCAAACTAAACGTAATTGTTTCTTACCAAGATTAGAGTTAATTATATATTCTCCTACAGTAGTTCAGGCACACGGAACAATCATAATCAAGGCCGTCGCAAACCTAGTTTTTCACCCCTCGTTGCGTCCCAAACTGTACGGGCACCGACCACGTCGGGACTTCGCATAGGAGTTCGATCGCTGTGTCCCCGTCGCTGCTGCCCGCCCTAAAAGTAGAGCGAAAACATATATTTTCCGAGTTCGGGCACACGAAAATGGATACGTTATCTTGTTGTTTTGTATTTTATATCCAAGCGAAGGTCGACTGAAAACCTTGATTCGAGTGTAGGTCAGAGAAACAGATCCGGAAAGTGACAAACATACTCGAAATCGGATATTTTCCGAACTCCCAACAATGCGGGGAAACGAACAGCAGTGGTGGGTAAGAACTATAACAATTGTCGTAAATAAAAAGCAGCGTGCCAGCGACAGACTAGATGAAACATCAGTCAGTGTGACGCTGCCGCCGTTATTGCCTGGATGGAGTTGGCAAGCAGGGGTTTCGTACGAGCAAAAGTTAGGAGCACAGCAGGCGCAACACCTAGCAGCAGTAATAGCAGCAGCAGCAGTGAGCAGCAGCAGCAGCAGCAGCAGCAGCAGCAGCAGCATTATACTGCTGTAGTAGCAAAGGACGGTGTGACGTCTGCAATGTTGGTACGAAAAATCCTGCGAAAAATCGCATCGAATTGCTGTAGTTGGCTCCAACTATATTGTGACGTAGTGGGGCACCGAAGGGCGGTCTCGCGGTTAAAATGAGCTTAGCTTCAGAAGCCTGCAGTAGGTACACGGGATGGCCACAGAACGACTGCCCGTTCTCAGACATATATACGTCAACAACTATTGGAATAGTGCCGGTTGTTTCGTTCAACCAATTTGGGGTGGCTCGTTGTGTATTTACTCAGACGTACTCGTACTTGGTTTCGTTGTTGGAACTAGAAACGAACGTTAAAACAGGTGTTTTCACGTATTATTCGATACACGGACCGAATCCAGCAGATTGATTGTTCTTCCAGACAGCTTTCTGAGTTCATCAACGGAAGTAATCACGGAAACGAAGGAAACGCCGACAACGGTGTATAAACAGCGACAGCGCCGCTTATATGGGAAACGGGGACAAATTGCTGTATGAGCGTATCCATCGCTCTACATACTATCAATATACGTATACCAAACATACGGCATTGAGGTTTGAGTGGAACCTTGAATATATTAGTGCGTGGCAGGACGAACGGTAGGCTTTTATTCCCAGCAGGAGACGCTGCAGGAGAAGTACAATAATACAAGGGCTCCGCTGCGCGGGCCGCTAACGCCGCCCGCTACGCTCGCGGAAGGAATAATAGCTGCAACTGGCGACTTGATAATGCCAAGAGCTCCATATGTATGACGGCAAATACAGAACAAAAACGATAGTGGTGAACAACCCGAAACAATATCGCTAAAAGAAAGCAAAGCTTCGCTCCGAGGGCGGTTGACGCCGCCCGCTACGCTCGCGCTAGGAAAGGGGCAGAAGGAGTCCACTATGTGTAAAGACCGACTTGAAAAGGCCAAAGAGATTCATGGTGCAATGCAACGAAATACTTATTGCTGTACGCAACTGAACGTACAGTACCCGTCTACTACTGCTGTATTGTGATGCATGAGTACTGGTATGCGGCATGTATGTGGCAAAGCAACTATCATACCTGTACGGCGACAGCAGTTGTACACCACAAACAAAGCAAAAAACACAAAGAACAAACGAACGTACAGGCGACTTGCAAAAGTATACGACAGTAGATCTCCATACTCCAGGACAACAAAGCTGTATGTTCGAAAGGAAGAGAAAGCACAGCAACATGGCTCGCAGGACGGCGCTGCGCTGCCTGCTAGGGGTGTGAATTGTGCCTTTTTCGTGACTGCTATGTGTGGTAGTACAACAACAGCAGTAGTAGTAGTACCTTCGATCTTTATATATATAGAGGGAGTATGAAAGAGAAAGCACAGCATAGCACGAGCGTCAATCAAGTTGTACAAAAATCCACAAAACTGAGAAAGACGTACATTACGTACTCGTACTCGAACAAAACGCTCCCGCCCACCCGCGATCACCTCGCCATCGATTCGGTCCGGGTCGAGCTCTACTGCCTCTCTGCCCCAGTGAGCCCCGTGGCCCACCTCGCGTGAAGCCCGGTACTCACAGTGACTCTCGTTCGCCCGCTCGAGGTTGCTGATGCCTCTGTAAAAATAATGTTTGTTCGATAAATAAAGCACCGCTTGAACTTGGCTTAAATGTTCTTTTATTACAGACAAAACGATCATTATAATGTCGGACATACTGGATTCATTGCAGCAGCAGCAACAGCAAGGACCTTCATGCTCCCCTCGTGTCTCGATGGAGACGCCACGCCTAGCCACGAAAAAGCGACCGCGCTCCTTCTGACCCCACCTCTACTGGCCAGCGCCCTCCCATACCCGCGATAGTGCCGGGCTCGCACGCGCTGTCGTGCTCACTGGGTACACGCAGGAACCCGAAACCGGAAGAAAAGGGAAACATGATCTCGCCGACAAAGTAAAAACTGGTACCATAGGAAACAGGAAGCAGCAAGTAACGAAAATAGGAGAAAACAAAGAAAGCCAAGAACCTCCGGAAGGCAAGTAACTTCTGCTTCGGCAATTAGAGGCTGAGAGTGGCTGTGAGGTGCCAAGATATGCCGAGGAAAGCTTCCGAACCAAAGAAGATAAAGCTATGTATGTCTATATGGCCACTCTTCAGCAAACGATCGGTACAATGTGCAATGTATCGGGTACGACGAAAACTGTTCCACACGATATGCTGAACGAGAGAGCAGGATATTCTGAAGAACAATATTACTCCTCCAACGATTTAGCATACTATGAATAGACATGTTATGTTGACATGCATGTGATATGGATGATCATCCGCAATCACCGTAAAAGTCCTTATTTTAAAAATAATAGTCTCGCTATTGCTATTATTTTTACGGGGGGCCACAGTAAATAGGACCAAATATTGTTAGTACAAAATTGGAAATATATGGGATTTTGTGTATACGGTAGGTCCTATTTACTATGTATGGTCCCGTAATAACAATAAGCGAGTGTGATAACGATTTCATATCAATCTAAATGATGTACGATACCGCTGGTGGGACTGGGCACCGCCGACCATGGCCACGTTGTACTCCAGAAAACGGGGGTGTTCCGGCCGTCACACACACTGCCAAACTCCGCTCGAGACAACGAAAAGGAATTCAGACAACATTTCCGCAAAAATACCCTAACTTGGTTGCTGACTATATTGATCATGAGAGAACGTGGAGTCGACAAGTGCTGTAGACACCGGCCCGTGTTGCAATTTCAGCAGCACGGCTGGGATTGCATTTTTTTTTCACGGTATCACTACTCCTATACGCGGGTGTACCGAGCAAGATGCTCGGACGACGGAGTTACTTAGTAGCTACTCTTACAGCAACGAGATTATATATTGCTAATAATGGTATCATACCAGTGCAAGCTCGCGACATCTCAATCTTCGCAAAAAAACTCATTGCACGGTTGAAACGGCTGGATTAATATACATATTGTAACGGTTTTACCCCTTTTTATATGTAACGCGCCAACGATGGCTGTGCCGCCGAGAATGTACTAAATACGATGTTGTACATACTTCGGCACTGAAAGGGTGAAACCGGTACTGTATGCTGTATGGCGAGGAAATACCGCCTAACGTAACGAGTAGTGACATAGCGTAGTCGATCTCAGCAGCGATGGCTGAGGAGTGCCGGCTGCCCGCTGTACACGAGTACCGGCGAGATCGCTTGTGGCATCACGCGTGTGGGGTTCATCACAGTGTGTGTGGTAGTATGCGGAGTAGTGCCGGTTGCCGCCACAAACAGTGCCGGTGTTGTTGGCTATAGCACATATACAGGCACCGCTATACTGCTGTACTGCTGTAGACTCCTGCAATGCGGTCTAATAGACACGCTATGCGGTGTAATATACACGTTTTGCACACTAAAATATACAGGGGTCCGCTTCTGAGATAGCCTTTTTTTTCATTCTGCCGATACCTTTACTGGAAGAACGAAGGCAACAAATCACACGCCGTTTGTGCCCAACGGTGCCGTGAGTAAAACTGAAAAGTATTCACTTTCGAAGGCAGATTTCGTATGGGATTCCAAATGGCCAATTATCAATACACTTATTTTCCGAAGGCTATGAAAGTCGCATTCTAGACAAGATATTCAAAATGTGATCACGGAGAATTGTGGTGATAAGCTCTGCGATCATCATGCAACTTGTTTTGGTGAAAAATATTCATTTTTGATGGCGCTGAAAACTTTCCCGTTTCTGGGTGTTTTCCTTAATGCCGGTATGACGCGGGGTGGCCACCTGACGAAATATTCATCGCATCACGCAAACCTGGTACGTCGAAGAATACTCATACCCCTTACTCGCCCTCCATCGGCAGATTCAACAATATCCTACGTTGATACTTGAAAGGGATCTCAGCAAGTGATTTCGTCGATATATTCGCGTACTGCTCTTTCGAACCTACAAACTGAACGTCGATTTTCGTCGTCCGAAGTAGCGTTCTGACGAAATGAACACGCACGCACGTCAATGTTTTTTCTCCGCGCAGAACTAAGAGGGTTCTTAGTCAATGATATGCCCCCCTGATTATCCTTAAAACCCGGACACCTTATCCGTTTAGCTCTGGACAAATAACGTTAACACTGCGCCCGTAAATATAGCCTCCTTCATCACTTCACCCAGGGCGACTTACTCTGCCTCTGCTGTGGACAACGTGACACACATCTGCGTACTACTTGGCCAATTGATGGCCGCACCCCCGAGGGTTATTGCCGTCCCCGATACCGAGCGCCTGCCGTTGGACCTACCGGCGGAGTCGGCATCGCAATAGACATTTAAATCAAGTTCCAAGCCCCGCACAAACCTCAGTCCGATACTCCTGGTCCCGTGAAGATGTGCGATGACCTTCATGACTGCCTTCCAGTGCCGCTCGGTAAGGTTGTGAGAGTGGCGTGCCACAGCAAGCACAGCTTTGGAGATGCCCGGCCTCATCGTGGTCAACAGCCACATCAAACGGCCCACAGCCTCCCTGTAAGGCCAATTTCCACCAGGTTCGCCTTCCTCTCTTAGACAAAGTTCCACACCAGGGGTCGCGGGGATGCCAGAGGGGGAGTTAACGCCAAAACGATTCAACATGCTCTCAATAAAAAACTTTTGCGTAATCTCCCATGTTCCCACTTCCCAATCGCGTTTAAAAGCGCAACCACCAAGTCAGTTCTCCGAGGTTATTCGTGGGGAATTTCGTTACTAACGTGGTATGGAAGTCTCTGCATGACTCGTCCGATCCTGCAACCACGATATCATCTACATGAACAGATGACCAGTAGTAACTTGCCGTCCACAACCATTCGAAAAACACACGGATCAGTCCTTTACACTGCTCCATACCGTACTCAACCACGGCCTCTACCAATAATCCGGCCCACTGTTGTACACTCTGCTTCAGACCATACAGCGATCGGTTCAGTCGAACGATCTTTCCTGACATGTCACCACACCCACCGGGTAGTTTCATGTATATCTCGGCGTTGAGGTTCGCGCGAAACAAATCTTGTGCGACGTCGAAATGAAATATCCTCAGACCGTGTTCGTTGGACACAGCTGCCAGAATTGTAACTGACGCTGCCGAGGGAGTTCGTGCGAAATGTTTAGAGTAACATACATCCTGCACCTGGCGAAACTTCTTAGCCACAAGCCTAGCGTTTGTTATTAGTACCAGGCCGTCCTTGTTCGTCTTGTAGGTAGACACCTACTTCGTACCTATATATTCCCGCGCTGCCATGGCTCCGTACGTACCGGATGTTTGGTGACCGTCCAACTCAATCTTCATGACATCTTGCAACGCCGCTTTATACTCGGAACGCCCAACATCTGCTACGGACTGCGGTGGCGGCTTCCGGGAAACCACTCGACATGCGCACGCTTAACTCCCAGTTATTCTCCACAGCATTCCCACCAGCCATCAGGGCCAGCGCTTCCTCCGGCGTCCAGGATGTACTCTTCAGCACACCCCCAGACTTCGTTCACGTGAACGCTGCCGCAAGCAGCACGTCCGCCACCTCAGGCTTCGTGCTTGGCTGGCGTCCAGCAGGTTCGCCCTCCAAGAGTTGGCTCTGACCCCGGCTCCGGCTCATTACCGTCGCGGGAAGCAGTCTCCAGCTGCTGAACTCGTGCGCTGCCCTCCCCGACAGAACCCCGCGTGTATCGTCACCGCTCCCTTGATCGGTGTCGGAGGCTGGTGCTTCTCGCCCGGGGTGCTTTCGGCCCTCCCTGCCCGGACGGAGGAGGCGTCCGTCGCGCCCCCTTGTGAGGAGCCCATCGTCTCGGAAACTGATGGCCCTCCCTGCCGGGATCGAGGAGGCGTCTACCGCGCCCCTTTGAGACGAACCCATCGTCTCGGCTGTCCCGTCCCCGGTATCCCCGGCGGCAGGTGCCTGCTGGACGTGCTCCTCCAAAACTGCGTCAAGTTCGAACCCCCACATCAACGCGAGGCCATTCAGGCTAGCCAGACCGCCGTCCAGCTCATCTACAACCCCCCCACCACCTCGATCCGACGTGCTTCCGTCGTCTGCCTCGGACCCCCCCTCTTCCTTAGGCAGGAAGTCCCTCAACTAGGCAGGTGCAGGTGGTGCAGGTGACACGCGCTGCAAGGTGATATTCCGCGTGATCAGCACTGTGCGGTGTCTAGTCAGCATTCTTACAAAGTCTCCGGGGTAGTTGGGTGCAGGGCCAAGGTAACAACACTTCTGTGCGTTCACCTGCGACTTGTTCTCCCTCTTCATATTGAAATAGCTAGGCATGAGGACATGTATAAGTACTACCAGGGGGGGGGGGCGTACTCATTTGTTGCTTGCCTTAGTCATTTGACCATTGACCACGCATCCCTTCCGAGACGGAGCACCGTTCCTACTCCTAATAGAGACACCTCCAACACTTGGGCGCTCATTACGTTGTTTCCATATATTACAAAGAAACATTTTGCTAATCTTATCCCCTTCCTGCTTCGCCGCCTGTGGCCACCATCTATCTCCTAAGATAGCGATCGTTTTCTCGCTACTATTTAGTGTACCAAACTGCTCCATGTCACACTCGTCTATTTTCCTCATCTCCTCCTCTAGCACATCCCTTTCCTCCTTGTACCTTTCACATTCTCCCACTATGTGAATTCTACTCTCTATTGCTTTGCCACATGGGCACATCTGTGCATCTACTTCCTCCTCCTCCCGGCTACTGGTATACTTCCTTCTTCTTTCTGGCAGGTCCAGGTCCCCTACACGAAATCGCAGTTTCAGTTTTTTCGCGAAGTCCGTTGGGCCGTGCAGATACCTTTTCATTCCTATTCCTTCTCCCAACGCCCCGTATATCTCTAAGTGTTCTTCCCCTTCCACCTTCTTTCTTAGCGCTAGCCTTTCCCTTCTTTCTATACTTCCTTTTACTTCTGTCTTGTACCCGCTAAATTTCTCTATGGCCAGCATCTCTTTTTGGTCTCCTATATCCTTCCATATTTTGTCGACTACGCTATCCCACCTTATTCCAGCTCGCCCTTTGGTTACTTTCTCCCATACAGCTTTATCAGCTATGGCTGGTAACCCCTTATTTGGCATGTTCTTTACTTTATATTGCCATTTCAACTTACGCACGTCTCTATTTGTCTTAAGTGGGTACACTCCCAGTTCTGCTCTCAATACTGTATTACTCGTCGTACTTGAGCATCCTAGTACTTTTTTAGCTGCTGTCATCTGTACTGTTTCCAGCTGTTTTACGAGCTTCGCGTTCCCTTCCCATACTTCTCCTGCATATTCTAGCTTTGGTACAATCACATTCATCAGTATACATCTCTTAATTCTAGTGTCAAGGTGCGAGTCTGTTAGGACTGCTTCCATCTTGCCTACGTGTGCCTTACCCTTGCCTATTACTTTATTTATGTGTGCATCCCAAGAGCAATATTTTGAGATCTCTACGCCAAGGTATGTATACTGGTCTACGATCGGTAATTCATCTTCTCCCCACTTCCACTTACAAGTTACCGGACTCTCCTGATCTTCGTTACATACAACTACTGCGCACTTTTTTACGTTGGCCGTCACTCTCCACTTCCTGGTGTACTCTAGTGCCTTCTCTATTTGTTTCTGCAGTCCTTCGGGTGTTTTTGATATGCAGACGAAATCATCCGCAAACATCAATCCCGACACCGTATACTACCAGGGGGGGGGCTTAGCGGTGGTTCCCTTGTGGTTCAAAGCATTGCACGCCCAGTGCGATGCTTCAGCCCAGAACGACTCAGTTGCTCGTAATTGTGCGCCAGGATAAAGTTCGCGAACCTGGATTCGGCCCGCCACTGCGGCCGTCTCGATCAAGACTAGCGCGCGCTCGTCTACCCCATTGAACTGTGGACTGTCGGCCGTCGGAATTCCGGCTTGATAACGATCTACACAGGTCTCCAAACTTTCCCCTGCGGAATTCACCACCCCCGTCCAGTCGGACCATGACTAATTTCGAAGGAACATCGTCTGCGCGAGTATCCGCGAGGAACTGCTTAACTAGTTCAGCGGCGCCCAACGTGTGGCGCATACAATACACCCGCGTATACCGTGAAACGCCAACGCGCACTATGAGATTGTACCTCTTCCTGGAGAGAGACTCTGCCGCCTTGGGACCACTCAAATCCGCAGACACCTACTCGAGCTTCTCACGTACTCGTGTGTGCGTGGACTGCCTGATGCTCTTGCGAAGCCCCTTCGCCATGGAGAACTCCCGGTATTCCAGCAGGTTTCCCTTGACGGCGATTCCGTGCTGCTCCTCAGTCTTGCGGAGTACAACCTCGTGGGAGTGTCCAGCCGCGTAGTCGTAGTCATTGATGCCAATCGCGGGTTGATTGAGCAGTTACCCTGGGGCGAGTACAGGACAGGAATTTCCCCCACTATTGTTGCCGACCCGTTTGCCAGAAAGGCTGTACAGGGTAGGGTCCCACTCAACGGAAACACGACCGAACGCTCTAATTTGGGACGGGTCACTATCCTCGATGGGCGCCCTTCGAAAGCGAGGCCGGTTTTGACGAGAGTTGGCAGGGAAAAGAGGTGATAACGGAGGTCTGGCCCGTGCGAAACGTTAGTCAGCAGCACTCGCACAAGGCCGTTTCCGGGCCGAAAGACTAAGAGAATATCACCGTATCCTTCGATCGAGCGAGTTGAACAATCCGCCATGCGCAGTTTCAAGTTGGATTATCTGTACTTGATCATGCGAACTGCTGAGGACTTCACGTGAGTGGACGCCCCACGATCATCGTAAATCCAGGCATTATCTCCTCCCTGTCAAGCCGGCTCTCCTTCCCCGACTCTGCCCAAACCATCACTGTACTTCCATGCCTCTTCGGCCTTGAAAGCTGAAGCCTGGACCGTACCATTGCCATCGTCCCTCGCTCCAACCTCGCTCGCCATCGACAGCACAGTCTCTTATTTCGGCGTGGGGCAAACACAAGCAGCGTGCCCCAGTCCGTTGCATCCGCTGCACCTCGTTTCCTCAAAGTTTACGATTCTATGACCCTTCTGGACACACTCGAAGCACTTTCCTACGAAAATACTACCTCCTGTGGCCTTCGCGCTGCTGCCATTGCCACCGGCAGTCGCGGCGGAGTCTTCATCGGACTTGCCGCTGGAGTATGCCTCCCATTTTCCAGTCCTCATTGGCTGGTAGCGCTGACGCCTGATTTGGCAACCTCGAGAGGAAGCAGTTTCCCCGTGTCCCGTCGGTCCCGAAATTCCGTTAATACTCATAACACCCGATTTTCCTAATTGAGAATTGCCTCCCCGAAGAGAATGAAAATCGAAAAAAATGAGTTTTAAGATATGTACTTTTATCACAGTCAAAATTTACACTGTAAACTATTGACAGTTGTGACAACCGTCGATGACACAAATATAAATCGGATTCGGCATCGGCAGTCTCAAGATATCGAAGATCCAAGAAAATCTGGATATATGGGCGAGGTACCTCGCCCATAAATGCCAATTCCCTAATACCCTCTGTTTTACGAGCCTGTCAAGGTTGGTTTTGATTGTTTTATTCGTGGATCGATACCTACCACCGAGAAGCGTGTTTCAAGGTTAATGTTTCATTGTGAGCGAAATACAACCCGTAAAAAACAACAAAGTACTAAAACCAATTTTCGTTATCATCGGAAAAGCAATTCTCAATTAGGAAAGTCGGCTGTTTCTTCATGGAAAATCGCATTGCTTCGAGCTGTAGTACCGCCTACAGCTATGTTGGGTTCTCCTTCTCGTGAGCTCTCACTTGTAGCAGTGCCTTTCTCGGCGCTGCCGGACTCCGAATGGCCAATGCCTGCTTCAACAGCAGCAGGAGTCTACAGGAGTGGGTCCTGCCCTTTGTGGGCTCTTCCCTTCAGCAACGCTACGCTCGATGCTGCCGGACTCCGATTGGCCAATGCATGTCCCAACAGCAGAAATAGTCATGGTCTGTCGTAAAGCAGTGAGCACAGCAGTGGTTCCTGCCCCTGCTGGTCTCTCCCTTACAGGAACGCTGCCCTCAGCGTCGCTACACTCCGATCGGCCTTTGTCCCTCGTGAACTCGGCCATTATGTCTCTCATGGCATGCATCATTGACGCTTGCCGCTGCTCCAACGCCAGCTGGACCTCTTGTGTCAGCTGGTGAATCAGTTTGTTAAAGGATATTGCTCCTCCTGAACTGATATTCTCAACTACATTCGTGACTTCCGCCGCCGGACCTGATAACTCCAAGCTTTTGACACTCACTACTTGTAGTGTGTTCGTACTTTCCAAGTCTGGATGTCATGACTACGGTGCAGTCGGATGAAATGCTTTAAGGCCGTTGCATGAGAGAATAGAACGATAAAGAGAGAGAGCGGAGAGAGCGGAGTGCTCGAGCTCTCCTCCCGCAAGAGGCACAAATCCATAAGAATGCCTGCGAATACATACGCAACCCTCTACAACGTTTTGTAACCGTCGTTGGTGACACGATCCAAACGAGCAGTATACTCGTACCCCATCAACAAGCAAGCAACGTTTCATGATCGCACCAGGAAACGGCCATAGCTGCAACAACAACAACACGCGTTTGTTTGCTGCTGTTCCCCCTTTCCCCCCATGCTTCTTCCTTCTTGCTGCCCCACTTTTTCCCCCTGGTTACATACGCACCCACCTACTCGTAATAGTGTACGTCTGAAAGCTTCCGCTTCTCATACGCACGTAGAGCGGTACTGCAGTAGTAATTGGTGGTGATGAAGCGCGACCTCTGTTACTGCAGCAGTCAGATCTGCGATGCATCACACTGGGAGAATACTGATCGCGCTGAACCAACCACGTGCCGTTTAGGTTATTTCTATAAAAACGATTCAGTCAATAGTAGGCCGCGGTTCCACACAATTTCCAGGTACATAATTGTCCCCGAAAAATCAGATGCGGTTCTAAAAGGGTCATGTTTGTACGATCTACCACATTATTTGACTTCTGGGTTTGAACATTTCCACCGAAGTAAACAATGTGCCATGAAAACAATTTTTCTCCCACGAAATAAACGTAACTTCTACAATTTTGTTTTTACGTTCATGGACGCAAACGTTACTTCTACCAAAGTCTTCATTACTTCCACGGATGTAAAAATTACTTCAATGGAAGGTTTTTTACTCCGATGAAAGTTTGTTTTCTTCCAACAAGTTTTTTACTCTGATGAAAGTTGTTTTTCTTCCAGGTGATTGAGTTAGAAATAAATTAAACTTTTACTTCCATGAAAGTAAAACATGGAGGCGAGGGCATGAGTTCACCCCCTGCTCCCAGTTGGTACACCGTCCCACCCAAACTCGGCCCATCCCGATTACCAACATGTGGAACCATTACAAACAGGATATTAAAAACCATTTAGCGCGCACCACGGAACCGCACTAGACCTGCCTAGTGGCCGAAGGCCCTCTTCAAACGGAAACTTCCACGGAACCATGGGAGCAGTTTGTACTCCCACGGAAGTAAATACGATTTACTTTACTTCCATGAAAAATTCTACATACATCAACTTTATTCTACGAAAGTTGTTTTCACTTTCATGGAAGTAGAAGTTGACTTCCATGAAAGCAGAAATACTTTCATAGAAGTAAAGTTACTTCCATTAAAGTGAAAACACTTTCATGGAAGTAAAATAGTACTGGCATCGAAGTAAATAACGTTTGATGGAAGTAAACACTACTTCCATGAAAGTTTCCACGTTAGTCAATTTACTTCCATGAAAGTTTTTTTCTTCCATGTATTTCCACTTCAACCACTGCAACCTCCCAACATGAATGAGGATCCTCTTTCCTTTTCGCTGTCCAAACCAAACTGAGATACTTGTGATCAAGACTATGGGTTTTCAGTCATGCTGTTGACGACGACGTGCTCAAAGTGTCGAAGACAACAGCAAACCGTCCGATCTTCCCTTCATGTCATATGTCAAAGGTTCCATCTGCAGTAGTAGTACATATAGCCGCTTATGTCCGTCAAGCCGTGATACTGCAATAAACACTAAAACCCCATCCGTTTTCAAAGTATGTCCATCCAAGTCCGAGCACTATAATCAAAACGGGACACAACGTCACGCGTTGCGGTGTACCGAACGACCCGCGATGAGGCCTCTCCCAGTGCCAAGTACTGTGCTTGAAACATTCACTCCAACCTTTCCCCTCGTCGCCCAAGTCCCCTACCCCAATGTTCCCTCAAAGAAACACAACATCCAACTCCTGGGTATTCTCGTGGGCCTTGTTCAGGCAAAGGGACAACACAAACAACAATTATAGGAGTTCGGGGACACGACATAATGAACCATGAATACGTGCGACCATCCATCAACGTGCAGGCAATGAACGTAGAGCAATACGGGGATCAACGCACAAAAAGCCCGCTTCGGTGAAGAGTAGGGGATCAGCAAAACATCAAGGGAGAAGCGGGCAGTAGAGAGGTAGTGTTCAAGAGCATACGAAGTACAAGATAAAGTAGTCCTCTACTTTGTCTCACAAAATGCATCACTCGTTGTAACGCCCCCCTAACCTTGATGAGGAAGTTATGGACAATCATGACTGGTTATTGTCGCCATTAGTTTAGGAAGCAGAACAGCCCAAAATGGTTACATACCAATTACAAGTAAAACACTCTGATGTCCGTTTTAGAATACATGTGTTCAAATTTGAAATATGTGTTAGAAATAAGCATGCCTGAAATAACTCAACTCAGTCTCGCTTCCGTTCACAGTGAGTATTTTTGCGAACAATCGCTCATTCTTTTCACTTTTATTTTCAAACATTAAACTCGTGTTGGAATCCTTGAAGTGCCAGGGGGGGTTTGAATGAAAGGTATACTTACGGGACACGCATACCCTACAAGACGCCACCTATGTTGTGTGTTTCGTTCGAGCTCCAGTATACACGTATATACTCCGTCCGGTTTTCAATAATTTGATACATTGCGGGTATTGTCAAAATCGGTAGTTCCCATAGTAGTTGGTCTAAAATCTATATCTCACCCCTTCTGCTCTGACACCTATTTCTGCATCTGAACAGTGTCTACGCCCGCAAGAGGATGACAATGATCTTGGGCATTTCGAGCGACATCGTCGGTGGTGTTTTGGCTCTCGTTTTGGCCGCAGTTACCTGGGTAGTCCACCACTTCGCCTACCCCAGGCTGATTGGGGAATCCTTGCTTGAGTCGATACGGAGTGGGAAATCCATCGAAGTCAGCACCAGATCCATCAACAAGATTCATAATTCGTTTGGGTTCTTTACGATTTCTTTAACGACTCTTGTTGCCTTAGTAGCGTTCGTTTTGGAGTTCGGTGTTCTGGGCTTGACTGAATCTCTATCCTCGTCGTTACCCGCCGTGATTCTTGGAGGCGGGCGTCGTTTTGGATACGGTAATGGTAGTCTGTTTTTGGACGGTGATTATCCTCTGCCTTACATTTTCGATTCAGCCGTTGGGTCGTGTATCAGTACGGAAATCACTTCCGACTTCTACATGATAAAAAATCAGTATCCGGCCATACTTGTAAATTCTTCTGAGAGCTCAATCGAAACCTTCGACGTATTCGAGTGTACGTCATCTTGGATTGGTTCGGCAGAGTGGTCCATGGATCCTTCTGGAAGCCTTGATATTCCTCGATCGTCTGTATCGGAACAGTATAGGTACGAAGATGTTTCTTGGGGGTACGTTTCTGGACCTGCAAGGGGTGTAGGAAGTCAAGTCATAACAATATCGTATGGTTCAGGAACATCATTCAGAGGAAAAGACTCAGCGGCTGTGCTTGTTAACATGACTAATGATGTCTACGCCATATCAATATCGGAAGAAGATGGGCACTACGTGTATTGTTTTTCGAACAGCATGGAGTATAAAGAAGACGGGGAATCGCTATCTGGTGATTTTTCGCAAGTTCATTACCGATCCTCTGATTATTCTTTGTCAGGAATTGTTTCAATACTGTTGATAATGAAGGCTTGGTCTTTTTCTGACTCCCTTAACGACGCATACTTTTTTTCTAATGTGTGGTTTCAGAGCGAAATCACGTCCTGGTCTTCTTTGGTGTACAACAACCCACAGGGTTCCGAGAAGGATTGGCCTGATCTATATTATGATGGTGTGACGTACACGGAGTCAGAAAAGTCTACTGAACCCGAACTTTACCCGTTTTCGAACGGAACTCGTGACTCTACGCTGATTAGGGCGTGGTTTTTCCCTTTGGTTTGCATTTTGGTAGCTTCGGTTATTTCACTCTCTGCAGCAGCATTACTGTTTGGTGAAAAAAAGGGGTTTTGGACGTACGACGGGCTATCGCGTATGATGAGAGACAGTGAAACCCCAACGATGTTATCAACTATTGCCCTCATTGGTAGTGAAGAATCGAAATACGTTGGGGTCGTCCGGGATGATTTGTCGTGAGAGTTTCCGGGAATACTATACTGGTAGAGTCTGTAGACTTGACACTCGACACTCCACCTTTGTTTTTAATACCGAGTACACCCCCCCTCTACATAGTAGGAGCCTGGTATAACATTAGCAAAACGTTTCTATGACATACATGGAAGCAACGTGATGAGTGCCCAACGGTGAGCTATCTCTGTTAGGAGTAGGAATGGAGCTCCGTCTCGAAAGGGATGCGTGGTCAATGGTCAAAAGACTACGGCCAAAAACAGCAAATGACCCCCCCCCCTCCTCCCCCTTCCGCTACTTCGCGTTTGTCTGCCACAGATACCTATCCGAAATCACAGTAGGATAGGATGGTACTCATTCTGGGATTTTCGAGTGACATTGTCTCTGGTGTGGCGAGTATGGTCATCGCCGCGGCGCTCTACACTTTGACCCATCTGGCATATCCTCGGCTCATGGGTACATCCACCGAGAAATATCTTGAAGCCGGGAATGCCGTCAAAGCTAGTACGTGGTCGATGAACTCTGTTCACAATTATTTTGGATTATGGACATTGTTTCTCTCTGCGTTAGCTCATTTGATCGCGTTTACTTTGGAGTTTGGTTTTATTGGTGTTACGGTCCCAGTTTATTCGGAACAGCCGGCGTTGATACTTGGTGGAGGGCGTCGCTTCTCAAAGGGAAACTCCAGCGAACTTTTCTCTACCGATCGTGCTATCCCTTACGTCTTCGGTGCGGCAGTTCGTTCTTGTATTTCGTTTGAAGTTAACGACGATTACAAGATGATTAAGAACCGGTTACCTGCGATCGGGACCTGGGGCAACTACTCCGCAGGTTCAATGGATAGATACAACGTCTTGGAATGCACATCTTCTTGGCTTGGATCAGCCGAGTGGACGATCGATCCTGCTGGAAACTTGACGATTGATATGGATACAGTTGTTGAACAGTACAGATACGAGGATGTGAGTTGGGTTAATGATTTGGGTGATGGGGTTGCTACCTATGGCAGTGACGTTCTCACCATAAATTACGCGTTGGGGCAATCATACCGTGGCGAAGTGTCTCGAGTTGTCCTTTTCAACCATGCAGGTTTTACTGGATGGGGACCCGATAGTGTTGCGATTTCTGTTTCAGTAGAGGAAGAACACTACGTTTATTCCGTATCTACGGAGTTGACAAATCTTACTATCGGGGGTACGAAGTATTTGCAGGGTCCATTTAGGCGAGGGCATTTCCGATTGTCGGAATTCTCTTTGGGAGCCATCATTTCTATGCTTCTGGTTAGCGGTGCATGCGACACTATGTCTCAATGCTATACTTCGTCTGAATCGTTTTGGGAAACCGAGAGTACAGGCGACACGTCTAATGTTTTGGCATACGGTCACCCCGCTGGTTCGGAAGAGAATTGGCCCGCCCTTCCCGGGCTGAACGGAGAGGTTTTCAGAGAGTACGAGAAGCCAACTTCTCCGCAAGACTACCCTTTCAAGAGTTCAGAAAGAGAAGTCACAGTAGTCAGTGCTTGGTTTGTCGTACTTGCTGCGGTGTTTGGGGTTGTGGTTCTTGCACTCGGTATTGCCTCGTTTTTCATAGGTAGCAAGAACGGTCTTAATACATACAACGGTCTGTCTAAAAGGGCTGCCGGTACACGTTCTAGCTTTTCTGTCGTTGGTTTGATTTCTAACAATGGCCGACATTATGTTGGACTTGTTTCACCAGAACATAGGGAAAGCGATGTATTATCAGAATCGGGAGGAGTTGAGAAAGGCAGGGTAAAGAGGGAGCAAGACAGTTGGCAGGATTTCCTTAGAACGATCAGCGAAGTATAGTTCAACAAGACCACACGACCTTCTGCGGGTCGAAACATTCACTTGGCCGTTACAAATCAACCTTTGTTATCTTCAGCGAGTTTTGAGTTGATACTTCTTTGGAAGTGCCCGGGGGGGAGGAATGGGCCGTTGCGGTGGGGGGGGGGTCAAGCGCCAAGAGAGAAACGGCAGTAGCAGGAAGTTTGGAGTGGGGTTGGGCAAAACATTGGCGGGGCATATCGGTAGCAAGACGGCGGGAAGGCCTTCCCTGGTACGATGAACAGCCCTTCAGACCAACAACACCGCACGCGACCTTTTGCGCGCTGACCAATACGCGTAGCAGTTACAAACGAGCCGTCTGGTTTTCAGTTGATATGTCTTTGGAAGTGCCCGGGGGGGGGTGGTGGTGGATGAGACCTTACCAGGGGGGTGTGGCTTGGTCGAGGGTACAGGCGAGGGAGTAACGGCGGTAATAGTAGCATGTTCGGGGAGGGGTTAGGGGAACCTGGGGTACAGAAGGAGCAAGACGACTGGGAGTCTTTCCCTGGTACGACCGATAGCAGTGTATATATAGACCAACGACACCGCACAACCTTCTGCGCGCTGAAAGATGATCGAACGGGCCATTATTATGGACAGCGGGGATTTGGTTGATATTTCTTCGGAATTTCCCGGAAGGGGGGTGGGCCCTTGTTGGGGAGATTGGCTTGGTCAAGGGTACAGGGAGTTGCGGCAGCAGCAGTAGCATGATTGGGGAGGTGGTTGGGGAATGCTGGGGTACAGAGGAAGCAAGACGGCAGGGAGGCTCTGTCCATGATACATGCGCGTATAGCAAATACAAAACCAGGCAAATTTATAGACAGCGAATTCTCGGCTGATGCCTAGTTGGAGATGCTAGAGGGGGGAGGGGAGGGCATAGTCACAGTTTGACGGGTGATATGCAGGGTCAGCTTGATTCAGGCGAGTTTTTGATCGTCAATCGGTTTCGGGATGTCCTTCTTTTTCCCGTCTTTATTTCACACTGTTGTTTCTTCGTCCTTTTGTTTGCGATTGACACGCACTGCACAATGTCACATGGCATACATGATAAGAATAATACCCCCCTCCCCTCGCTGGAGCGACGGCTTATTAAGGTCGACCGGATATATATATACAAATATATTTATATACACGTCAACGTGTCAAACGGCAACTGGCTTACGTCCACGACGTGTAGCGGTTCCAATTTGTGGGGGCCGAGGGGGAGTATGTGTGGTATTATCGAGGTACGATAAAATATGTGTGTTGCATGTACGGGAGAAGTTCGGCTGTACCGGTTAACTTGCAATCAAGAGTACCCAGCGAGGAAGCGGGTCGTCAAGACAGGTCTGCGGTTTAATGAAAAAACTAGTTTCATGCCCGTCTCTCTCCACCCCCTTGCTCCGAGCGGGGGAGGTGCGCGTTAACATGATACAGACTTCTAAGGCAGAGTGCGAAGTGCCAGGTTTTCCACATGGTGGCAGATGGTAATGATCGAATTCACGGTCACACAAAACCAACCAACAGATGGTCTCCCGTAGTCGACATTCGTTAACGAATTAGTCTGTTTCAACCTGCTGTATAATAAGGTAGAACGTTTAGCCGACCGCCTACCAGTAGGCCACCCAAAATATATTCGTGGGGAAAATTCTCGGGGTTTTGTTTTTGTTTTGAGACAACCCAGGTTGGGTTAGGAGTTGTGTTGAATCTCCGCCCGTACCTTTTGATCCCACCAGGAAAATATATTTGCGTCCTACCCCGAAAAAACAAGCAATACGTGGAACAGCGTAACCCGCTAAATATTCGGGCCAACAGAATGTGAGAGGAGCTGTTTTGCTTGCCGAACCTTACGCCTCACGACAACTTTCCGCCGCATATAAGTAGTAGCCAACTGGGGAGTTCCAGTACATAACCAAAATCCGAGTTGTCTTTTTCATGGCGGTGCGTATGGCAAATATAACCTGCCCGACCGATTGTATCGTATTTTTTACCTTTTTGCACACCTAGAAAAAACATTCGGAAAACTGAACATGATATATCGATACGCGTAGTATATTGGGGGGCGCTTGTTGTGTGCGTGATAAGTAGTCCCTCTGTCCGAACACAGCGGTCAAAAGCCGTCTGGTTGTTTTCATATACACCACCAGTAGTAGGAGCGGTTGTTGAAGTTGAGCATCATCATTCTAACTGAGGCGTGTACATATGAGATATGCATGTAGTCATACCTGGTGATACCTGGTACCAGGTACCCGGTATACACTCAGCTATTACGGGGGGCCATGGTAAACAGGACCTATGGTACAGACAAAAACCTATATGTTTCCCTATTTTTACTAACAATATTTGGTCCTATTTACTATGGTCCACCGTAATAGCAAAGATGAGTTTCGACGAACGGCATAAAATACAATGCACTGAACTATATCCTTAACGAGGAATAAACACATAACACGCGCGAACGGCTTATTACAAAAACGAGTAGTAACTACCAGGCTCGTAGTACATCACGAAGCCTACACCAATACCACAAATAATACATAGAACAAAAATTCTACGCAGCTCGCAAAGTTGAGTATCTACTATTCAATCGGTTGAACTCACAGCTGACGTATTTATAATAATTTTATTTATTGCAACACGCGCTGGCACCTACTGTCCACTGTATGTGGCGCTGCCTGCCTGCACCCCTTTTCCGAATACACGGGGCCTGTTTCCAACATTTATTGCGTTGTTTATCTGTTGGACGATTCACGCACTTAAAAATATATCGTGATCTCTGGACCAATCCGGTCGAGATCTAAGCAACAGCAACTAAGCTGTCGATAAAAGCAACCCCCACCTATCATGTGCTACAGTACCAAACTTAAAACAAGTATACCCCGAGGCCAACCTTCCCATGTAAAAATGTACACACACCCAAAAATGATCTGCCCATCAACACACTCCCTCCTTCAGTAATCCCACTCAACGAAAGCAGCACACCACATAACGCACCGCCCTGACTGCCTAAACTTCTTGCCATTATTGGTCAACAACTGGATAATCTTTCGCAGGTTTTGCAGTACTCCGAACAAGACCAGTTACACCTGAAGATGTAAACGGGTTATGAACAAGTACAGCTATATACGACAAAACACCCGAAGATGACCACCGCATGACCCGACGACCTACGAATCACCACCCCTGAAACAACAAACAGAGGATACACCAGAGCACCTAAGGATTTCATATACGACAAAACACCCGAAGATGACCACCGCATGACTCGACGACCTACGAATCACCCCCCATGAAACAACAAACAGAGGATACACCACAGCACCTGAGGATTTAACACGGACGGCTCGCGGAATGAGAGCGCGTTCCACCCCATCCATTCACCGACCCACCCAGCCACTGAGCGGCCAACGAAGCAACCAAACACAGGGCCTAGAGGCGACGGGTATGCTACAATCGATCCCATCTCACAATCGCACCAACCCACCGTCCATATTGGCCATTGGCCACCACAGGGCGGGTCGGGTTTGACTTGCAACGACACGTACTACGCTGTCACCACTGCCCATCTCAAGAGATACGTGGCAGGGGAGTGCGGTAGTTTAAACCAACGCAAGGAGGGGCCGTTGGCGCCATCGGGGGGGGGGGGGGGGTATCTTAGGTAAAACCAAACACACAACACCAAATCGTGACATAGAAATTGATTTTATTATCCTATCATTACCCTTTGCGAGGGAGGGGGGTAGGGGGTAGGGGGTAGGGGGGGGTTCCATGATGAAGCGCGTGCTTCTGCCGAGATGGAGACGTGTTCTTGTCGTTCACGTCTTTTCGTCGGCAGGCTAGGCCTAGGGGTTCGAGGAGAGGCCATCACGGTGTCCCTATTGGTTCGAGGAGAGGCCATCACGGTGTCCCTATTGCAATTAAGAGTAGTTTTGTTGTCCTTTAAGTGTCCAGTTGTGTCGTCTGCATGTTCACCAGCCTGCAAAAAACAACCGGGGAAATAAGTAAAACAAACAAAACAGGAGGTGGGTCGTTGACACGGGAGGGGCGTTAACCAAACACACCTTAAAACAAAAGGGGGGGTTAGGGGATAAAAACAATCACTGCCTGGTACTTTTATACCGTAGCAACCGATCTTGGCAGAGCAGGCATGCTATTCTAAAGGGTTTGATGCCGACGCTTTTTAGGAGGAGCGAACGCGTGCAGCTTCATTCTCGTGTTTGTTTTTGTGTCGAAACACTCTCCTCCAAGTTGCCTTTTTTCACTTTTAATATGTGTCGTGTTTTACTACATACACCCAGTTTGTTTTGGTGTTTGCTGGTGCTCTTACTTCGCATCCAGGGGCGTTTTACATTATATTTTACAGTTTTGCATTTAGTGCGAATAAAACAGTTACATTGTTTTCGTATATTGTATCATGTGATTTTTGTTAAACGGAGAGTCAAGCCAAAGGATCTGTGCGCACGGTTTCGTATGTGTGCGGTTTTCCTCGTGGTGCGGTGCAATGCGCCGGCCAAGTATCACAGCGATAGGAGCAAGTGTGGTGTTAGGTGTGTCGGAGGTCGATATCAACAGCCCGCAATGTGCGTATCGGAAGCAGGAGCACCAACCACCCTTCACGTAGCTTGCTTGTACACGTGTCTCGACGTTGATAGCGGGAGTGCCCGCGCTTCGTGACGAAGAGGGGAGTCTTCCATGTCTTACTCCCTATTCAACGGTTTGATATGACGTGCAGTAACCGGAACATGTTTTGTTCAAATGCGTTCGTCCATCGGTTGGACTGATTTTATTGTATGAAACGGAACGAGGTTATTTATACTTGGATAGCTTATCCCATCATTCTGAAAGAATCCTGAAAGAAGCGAAAAATACAGCCGTCAGGGTGTCGTCTTTTGAGGGAGGTAATTTATTAAGCTGAGGGTCGCGAAAGCAGACCGGTGGCAGTTAGGTAAAAGCGTGTTCATGTATGCGTGTCTCTACAGCCACCACATTGCCACTCATTCGCGATGAGGATGAAGTAATCGATTCATCGTGCAGAAGAACGACCTTCGCGAGTTGATTTTGTGGTTAACGAAAGTAATAACGTGTGGATTCGTCAACTCCGGTCCAACCTTATGATTACGATTGGCTGATATTACACGTTTCGGCAGATTGCCAGCACTCTTTATACACGTTGTCCCACTTTTGCCACGAACTTTATGAGTCCACAGTACTCGTAGCTAGCTCAAGTAGTTTATTATTCAGTTTTCATCTCACGCTATGTACGACAAACCAACAGCTCATGTGAACGGTACTTTATACCCATTACCAAATCGACAGACAGTGTTCGCATTGCAGCACTACAGTGTACCCATTATCGAATCGACAGACGCCTTTAGCATTGCAGTACTACTGTATACCCCGTGTGAATGGATGCACTCACCGTCTTCGCAGCAAAGCTTGTCGTTACACCCCCCCTCGTGGGCCGAAGGGCACCGGGTGGTGTCGGCGTGCTTGATGGGGACGAAGCCGTTGGGGCACGGGTGGAAGGAGCAGAACGCCTCGCAGCACTGGGACGGCTCGCACGGGTCGCGATCACACAGCGTCTTCTGCGCGTAAGGGATCGGGATGAAGCCGTCGGGGCAGCCGATGGAGTTGCAGAACAGGTTGCAGCACTGGTCAACCTCGCACTTGTCGCCGTCGCACTCGGTGTTCTGGGCGTCGTCGATCGGAGCGAAGCCGTTTGGGCAGGCGATGGAGTTGCAGAACAGCTTGCCACCGTGCTTTGGGTCGCGGCCCTTGTCGCCGCGGTCCATATCGCCACGGTCCTTGTCGCCATTGTCCTTGTCGCCATTGTCCTTGTCGCGGTTGTCCTTGTCGCCATTGTCCCAGTCGCCATTGTCCCTGTCGCCATTGTCCTTGTCGCCATTGTCCTTGTCGCCGTCCTTGCCACCATGCTTCGAACCTGCGCGGATCAACGGGGGGCACCACCGGGCGTTGTAATAGTTAGTAGTAGTAGTAGTAGTGGCGGCGGCAGTAGCAGTAGCAGTAGTTAGGGTATAGGGGCTTGTGATGGGTCTGCCTTTTCACGTTCTGGTTAATATACGTTCGGGTGAACAATATCGTGCAATGGTTGTTTTTCGCGTGCCTGTTCGTTTGCTTCCGGGTTGGCATATCATATCAAGCTTCGTTGCAGTAGTAGTAATTTGTTGGAACAACGGGTGTGTTTGGCCAAGGGTTTTTATATTGCTTGGTGTAAAGGTCGAGATGTGTTCAGCGTTACTAGCGATGTTTGTTTGATTTTGGGGGCTGGCACGGTGGCGTCAAACGATGGCAGCAACGGTGCACCACCCTTGTAGGCAATCTTATATCCTGCGTGGGTTACTGCTGCCGCTCCTACCGCTGCTATCACCCCTACCGCTACTACTACTACTCCTGCTGGTACTACCAACACTACCACACCACTACCACCGTACACTTTGAACGGTGTGCGGCTCAAGCGCTATCTTCGCAGCGCTTCTCCTTGTCGCACACATGGTTGAGGCACGCACTGCTACTGCCACTGCACCTGATACTACTACGCGTACTGCTACTGCTACTGCTACTGCTACTGCTACTGCTACTGC
>MEHQ01000269.1:33734-116766 GCA_008828725.1 Saccharina japonica
TCCTCTCTGTCTCAGAGAGACCCGTCGTCTCCGGGCGCGCTTGACGGGCACGCCATTTGAGCTCGTTCGACGAGTCACCGACACGGGGACTCATTTCGTATCTATGATTGGAGTTGGCACCACTCTGGGCGCAAATGTAGGGACCGTTTAGACTTGATATGTATATTAAAACAGTTCTTATTTTTCCGTCCAGAGTGCTGCCAAAGTCATGCAAATTTGTAAATTTCAAGCTCTCGACCTCTCTTTGCTTGACCGTGCTCCCTCTACGTGCACGTGACGGCGAGACGCGAAATCGTGCATATACCATTTGTAGCTCCGTGATGCTGCTGTGCATATACCATGTGTAGCTTCGTGATGCTGCAGGCTCATCATAGCAGCTTCAGCTGCTGCTGTACATTATGTACATGCAGCATATACGTGCTGCTGTAGACTACCCCGGGGTTCAAAAATATTGAGAGTTCGCAGTTCTCCACGAGGCCTGGGTGGCACGTGTTCTCGGGGATTACAAACTCTTCCCCAGATCCTAGCACAAACCTCGCTCAGTGGCCTTCACAATGGCGACGCCGGCCACGTAATCGACTCCCCCCACGGGTCGGAGGTCAGAGAACACGTACCGAAGAAAACACGCGAAGACATGAGCCCTGTATGCAGACTACGAACCAAACGTCTCACAGGGCACGATTTTTCGTAGATCTCGTCGTAGATCTCGACGTCGAGGCCTCGCGCGCGCGCTACGGCGCCGAGCGGGCGGATCAGCTAAGCCGGCGGTTGCAGGCGAGGCGGGGGCACGCCTCAGCGAAGAAATCGCGCGGAAAGGCGATCAGAGGCTGGAGATATCCGCAGACCTAAGGATGTGCATATGTGATAAGCGAACTAAGATATATAGATTTATGTGTTGAGATTCAACCCCACTCGTATAAACCTCGCCCTGATTTTGCCATTCCAATATTACAGTAGTATGAACGGTTTGAACTGCACTAATACTGTATTGGACACATAGCATGGTGGTCAAGTACCAGGTACCAGGTAGGTGATTAGGAAACACGTTCACTACACAAGAGTACGGGACCGAGTCGACCAAAAAAGGGGGCTAATTAGAACTACCGAGCTGGGCCAGCCAAGGCACGTACAGTTAGTCTCTGGTGTACAGGTAGCATAGACTATACAGTATAACAGTCGTAGGGGTTTAGATAACGGCATTTTAATACAGTAAAACATTCCAATCGCCTCTTCTTGCAGAAGCACTCTGTCAATAGTATGAATACGGATGGCAGTGGAGAAGGAAAGTGTTTACCTGGTATACTGTACTGTAGCGTGGTGAACGGTATGAGAGGGCCGGCAGGCAGACTAACGACTTACTGCCTGGTACATGCGTTACAGCAGAGTACGGCTTCTTCTACAGCTGGTAGCGGAATTCTTTGACGTACAATAGTACAAGCAGTGTGAAGTACGCTAACTGCTGTCGGGCCGAGAGGGAAAAACCACCAGGGGGGGGGGGAGGGGGATTGCAGCAGCAAGAAGAAACATGTGCCACAATGAGGGAATGGCAGCAAGCCGTGTCGTTTTATTTTTATTGTTGCCGTCATCGACGTTGTTTGATGAGACCATATAATTTTTCTTGGTTGCTGATGATGGGTTACGCTTGGTGTTGAGTGTTGTCGCCGTTGGGTTATGAGAGAGAGCACAAAAAAACAGAGACCACCACCACGTGTCCTGGTAGGTACGTCTGTTTTTTTCTCGAATGCGTTGCGAATACAACGCAAACACACCGTATGTACTGCAGCAGCAACAGCAGCAGTTAATCGTAATCGCGGCTGTGTGCTCGTCGAACCGCGGAAAAATACCCGGGAAAAAACAGTTGCGTGTTATATCTCCGCATCCAGCAAATAATATGTGTGTGCATGTCAACCATGCAAGAAAGAGCTAAAAAAACTGCCCTGCTGTGGCCAACTTTTGTTCGTTTTCGTTTTTTCCTTTGGCGGGCCGAAACAGTTACCAGTCCGTACGTACCACAGTTTACTGCTGCTGTATACGAGTAGATCATGCCCTACGCCTGACCCCCACCGCAGAGCCTGCAACCAACGGCAGTTGTACGAGTACTCTTGTCACGGTCGGCCAGTCTTCAAAGCGGGCTGTGCTGCCTAGCTGTGGCCGGCTCTATCTCTGTTGCTACGTACAAATGCGGTTGCACATGCGTGTGTCTGCCTCCCTGTGCAGCAAGTGAAACCGATTGTTCAGAACAAGAAAACTATTTTTTACCGGTTGGAAACGAATCTTCAGAACAAGAAAACTATTTTTTACCGGTTGGAAATTTGCGTTTTTTTTTTACGGGCACCATCTTATTGTGTTCTTGGTGGGTGGGCGATTGTATCTACGATGGTTGGAGGGATGGATGAAGCCCAACCAGGCTAGGCCTGTATACATACGCGCGGCTCGAAGCCCATACCTACCTCTCTCTAGACTCCGCACGCCTTTTAGATGTTGCTTTCCTACCGTGACAAGCGGACTGCTGTAGGTTGTTTGGTGCAATACGCGGTACAGAGACACAGTACGAGTAGTACGCGTACACGACTGTATATTATCCTCGAAACGTGTTTCGAGGCGAAACAACACACGACGAGAACAACAACAGCACCAGACCACGAGGTCCTGTATACGAGTACGAGTACAAGTACGAGTACGAGTACGACTAAGAGCACAAGTAAGTGGGGTCGTACGAGTACGAGCATAACAAACAAGCACACGACAAGACTACTGGGTGCACTGCACGCAGCAAGTGCCAGTACGAGCACGACGAGTACCGAAATAACAGAAAGAAGTACGTACGGGATGATAGACTCCGCACCACCAGCACACACAACGCGAAGTACAGCAGCAGTGTGCGCTCTGGTTTTGTGTGGTACGTTTCCTACTCTATTCGTTTTACTGCCATTTGGCCTTCTTGCTGTGAGGATCCGATCGCAGAGGGAAATAGGTAGGCGGCCGTCGCTTCGGCGTGCTCGTGGCGTCGGTATGCGCGCACCAGGGGCACAACTCAATCGAGCAGAACGCGCAAGGTGTCTCGGCTTGTTGCCCCTGCTGTTTTTTCGCGTGTGGTGTGCGTGCTGTTTTTTTGGGGTCCGCTACGTTTCGTAGATAGCTGCGTAGATCCAATAATTTTACGTACAAAAAGGAAACAACCGCACGGAGAAAGTCGGCACACGTTTTTGCTCTTCTCGCTCGTGAAGAAGTCAGTCAGTCCAGCAGTATGCACGCCGTGTGGTAGACTCGTAATCTACCACGAAACCAGCAAGACGTCTTGGTCTCTGTCCCTACTACTACTGCTATACTCATCTTGCTGTTCGCGCGACGCCTGGTACAATTACGTAGCTACGAAGCTGCTGTGTGTTTGGTTGGAGTTGACTGTTCATTCTGTCATGAGGTACTCGTAGATACTATTAATACTGTACTGTGAGTATGTACACCAAACATTCCGCATATAGACATAATCGCATGCGTATTACACCCAAGTCTTTCTTTTGTTCGTCGAGAAACCAGGTGCGGGGGAAAAATGTCGGCACGCTCGCGCGCTCGTGGGTACGGTGTGCACTCGCGCGCATGTGGGAGAGACAACGCTTGTATGCCTGAGGTGTGATTTCGTTCGCAAATTCCTACTACTGTACAGCAGTACAGCAATCAGTACGAGTACATATCATACAGCCACCCTACGTATCTATACGTACGGTGTGCGAGTACAGACAAACAACATGTTTTTTCACACTGAAAACGAGAGAGAGAGTCCGTGGCCGATAAAAGGGGGGTACGAATACGAGTCGTACATGCGTGGACTGAAAAAAACTGATGTATGTGCATGGGCCATGGGAGTAGTAGCAGCAGTTGTACTGGTAGTAGCTTTTATTACTGTGTACGATGCTCAAGCCACACCATCACACTGCAGCCATCGCGTCTCACCTGCTGTTGTTGCAGTAGTACTGGTTGGTCCCTTCCTCGAACTTAGGAGAGAGAGAGTGTTTGGGTTGGGATTCCGGGCGTTGTGGTGGTGTGGTGGTGTGGTGTTTTGACTTGTGACCGAGAGGGGGGGTGGGATCGTGATGTTTCCTCGCAATACCAGACACTACACAACTCCGGGGTACGGGGAGACCAAAATTCCTAAAGTCACTGGGAATAATTGTTGCCGCGCCGAGCACACACAATAATACAAAAAAAGCGAGTACCCTGAAAAATACGTGTTGTGTACGGGAAAGAGGAAAACGTCATATAGATTTGATTTTTCAATGCTGATGATGAGAGAGAGGACCGGTAAAACAATTAAAGAAAATGCCCAGCTAGAAAAAGAGCGGGGCGAGAGGGGGCTGTCTTTTTTTTGCATGGATGGATGGGTGGCATTTGTGGAGACTGCTCGGGAGGCAGTATCAATATCACGCGCCTTTTTTTGGTTCGCGGGACGAATTACCGGGGTGACAGAAATGGCAAGTCATCCCGCAAATAAACGGGCTCTCACACAAACAAACGGCAAACAAAGCATATATGATACCTGGAGCAGCATCTATCTCGGGGTCCTCAAATAAATGCCAACGGAGAGGGCGGAGAGCCGAGGGACCGCGACCCCATCTATCTCTGCTGCGATGATTTGCTCTAAATACCGGCGACTCTATAATATATCGAGTTTTTATTAGAGCAAAAACAGCAAAAACTACTATGAATACTACTACTGGTGTACAGCAGGTCTACTGTACTACGTATGTTTTTTCGTATACCCTAGTACCACGTACGAGGCCAGACGTACGAAAAATATTATACCGTACGTAGTACAACAACAACAGCTGGTAAAAATATAAAAGCTGGTGCTATATTATGCCCGTGATGTCTATTACTATTATTGCGTGATTTTCCGTGGGGACCCGGGAAATCCCCATCCATGATGATCATGGCGTTCTGTGGGAAACCACGGGAACCGATGGGACTTTCACGGTATAGCCCGTTGGACGTCCTAAAAATATGGAACCCCACACGGATTATCCCACACCGTAGGAATTTCGAACTTGTTTTGCTCCTTGTTGCTCCATATAGTTTCTGACCGGTTGAGCTTCTCAAAAATGAGTAACCATAATACCGGTTCGGGTCGAATGAAAAAATCATTCGTGTGCTTTTTGTGTTAGGGCTACTTAGCTCCTACAGCGCATACAGCGCATACAAATGGTGGCCGGGTTGCAGGCGCAACCTCTTCTTCAAGGTCACAGGATTCGGGTGAGACGTTGAGCTGCTCCTCATGCGAGGGACAGCAGCTCAGAAAATAAGCCTCCACACCCCTAGGTCGGATGGTATACTATACCGTGTGGCTAATCCCAATAGTTCCCGCGGAATCCCACGGGAAAAGACCACGGGAATGCATGGTATGTATACCGTGGGATCCCGCGGGAATTCTCTCGAAAACTCCGGCGGGGTCCCACGGGCTTTTCCACGGGGCATATCCGATGGGATCCCATGCCCCCTTTCCCGAGTATATAAATCCAAGATCATTGCGTAGCATCCAAGACCACAGCGGGTTCGTAAGGTATATATTATCCCGCGGGAAAGACGGGACCCCGCATTATGAAGCCACCGAAACAATCCACAAATTCCTATGGCGTGATGCCTGTGGGGATCCCCGATGGAACTCACGGATAACAGGCGAGGGGGGGCAAAAGGAACGCACGCCAACCAATTCACAAGTCCCACGATTTTTCGCGGTTTGCAGCGGGAATAGCCAAGAATATGCTGATCACCCGAAATTACACGTAATAACCGCCAATGTTGAATAGTCGCATTCAAACACCCTCCAAACAAAACACATCCCACGGGACACCGCGTGTTTTCCCGTTGGACGTCCCACGGTATATCCCGTGTGTGGTTTGCCACGAGCCTCCATGAGACACCGTATAGAATGCGGTATGGATCCCCATATGCAGAATTCTCGCGGGGAACCTGGGAACAACACGATAATATTTGAAAAAAAGGGGTCGCCGCTCATGAAGCTTCGAAAGGGGTGAAGCTCGAACAGGGGGCGTCGTCGGCGTGTCGCCACGCCAGCGGGTTCAAGGTGGCAGCACGCAACGTTTTCGCAGACATCATACGATCAGCGGGAAACGAGGAGAAATGGGAACACGCACTGGTGACAAAAATTCCATTCGAAGGCTACGCCGCCGTATCCGCGGCGGCGGCGGCGGCGTCGGCGGCGGTGACTGCAGTTCCTGGCGAGCGCCAAGTATAGGTAGGTGGAAGGTGGGAATGCTCTCCCGTGGCACCCGGACGATGAAAACAACTCCGACGTGCTGTTCAACCCCATCCGCTCTCCCTTGTAGAGCGCTCTCAGGCACCGGAAACGAAAGTCAACGACTTTCCCACCTGCGGTCCGCCATCCACAGCAAGATCGGGCGGGAGGAGTTCGGAAAGAGCATGAGACAGCCTCGTGGCGGGAAATCGTCCACGAGCAGGACTCGTTTGCGCCAGAGCCCTGCCAGCTCTTCCTGTAGCCAAGCCGCTTGCTTTCGGGGGGGAAAGTGCCGACCGGTTTGCGTGGGCACAACAACACAGAGGAGGCTCTCAGATAACCGCAGGGGCTGTGCGACACAGTGGCGGCAACGACCGAAGGAGTTCACTCGCGCGAGGTGTATATGAAGCAGTTTTTGGGGTCGCCGCACCCGGTGTGGAATGGAGCATCTGGGTTTCAGGGCTAGAACGCTGCTGAACGAGAACAGCAACCGGTTCGTTATCTCTCACAGTTCTAACTCCTTCAACACCGTGTAAAAATAAAGGGGGTGCTTTTGCAGAGGCGGCCAACTGCGTGCCAGCGCTGAGACGCCGTTGTTAGAGATGACACCTATTATAGCAGTATTCGGTATCATAGAGTCGCTGCTGGATAACACAGGGTCATCTGCTACAAAGTGGCTCGTACTACATCAGTAGGCCTTCCTCATCTAGGAGCAAGTGATCTGTTCTGTATCACGGTTGCCATGTGATATCAGCCAGTATATAACAGCAGGTATTGTGTTCTTGCATGCACTCGTACACATGCCAAGTACTCTCTGGTGCATACAGCAGTATCACGTGGCCAGGTGCTATCATATGGCACAAGACCCGCTGGAGTTGTGTTTCGAATGGACTCCGGAGAGGTCAGGACTATAGCCTGTGCCCTAGCGGGGTTCATCAGAGGAACCCCATGGGGCCGGCAATGTTCTGCCTGGCGTTACGACCGGGGCCGAAAAGCGTTTCCGAAAGGAATTCGAGAGAGAAGGTAGGGCAAGCCGTCAGGTACATGGATGATGTCTCCCTCTCGGCCCTTTGAGGATGACGGCTGACACGACCAGAGCCTTTGCCTTCCTACGGCCAGAACTAGAAGGCATCGGCAGTGTGGTCAGCCGCGGCAAGACTGTGGCCTTACCACCCAATGGGCACACGCCCCCGACCGTGGAGAAGGTTGTAAATTTCGCTCCTTGGCGCTGATGATGTCTGCGTCTCAGGCGAAGGAAGGGCGATGTGGTGGTGGGTGCCACGATCAGCACGGACACGAATACATGCTGGACCGGGCAATACAGGCAGTAAGGGAGACGCGTGCTACGATAGAGATACCACTTTTTTGGGTGAAACGTTTTTCTGAATGACCGGGTTTTCTTAACCCCCCAAAATAGTCGGCGTTTAGTGTAGTGCAATATTTTTCATTTTATGCTCACAGGGCCCGTTTTAACGACGAAGAAAAAAAATCAATTTGGAAAACAAAATATTCAAATCCGCTTTTCATTGGTCAACACACGCACCAGCACCAAATATTAGGATCTTGGGGTATAATGTTTGGTGCTGGTGCGTGTGTTGACCAATGAAAAGCGAATTTGAATTTTATTTTTTTCCAAATTGAATTTGTTTTTATACTCGTTAATTCGGGCCCTTTTAGGCCATGGAATTGGTGTTCATCGGGTAGCGTTTTTACTTTCCTCTAAAATCATTTTTTTCCTCAACTATTAGTATAGAGGTCCTCAAAGTGTTGAGCCTCAGAAACAGAAACGTGGTGCGCCTCTCTATCTTAGCGTGCGCCACCAGTTTCACATGTAGGTCCGACAGCCTAGGCCCCGATGAATTGATCTGGTTTCTGGTGTGACCACATTCAGAGACAGCAATGGGTATAACTATGTATCTGCCCCGTGGGTACCTTGCCGAATACGGGGGGAGCGTACTCATTTGTTGCTCGCCTTAGACGCATGCTACGATAGAGGTGTACCCATGTTTTTTCTGAGCTCCTCACTTAAGGAGCGTCATACCTCACCGAAAAAACGATTTTGGAGGAAAATAAAAGTGCTTGCCGGATGAGAACTCTCATGACCGAAGTATACTCTGAAACATTATTCGTCACAGAAATGAAAGTCCGACGAATTTGGGTTAAGGAGCCCGATCGTTCAGAAAACGAATAGCAAACAAGTGCTATACCTCTGCCGTAGCACGCGTCCTTAGTCCGTTAATCATTGACCACGCACCCCTTTCGAGAGGGGGCACCGTTTCTTGTACGGGGGGGGGGGGGGTAGGAAATCAAGGCCTTCCCGACAACGCTCACTCTAGGAGCCTACAATGGGCAGGAGCCACTACACGCTTGCTGGCGAGGCCAACAGATGCACTCCGTGTCATACCCGCAGCGGAGTTCGTGGGTATGCGGGAAGCGCTTCAAAGGGGTGAAGGACCACTTGGCAGTAAGGTACATGCCCCCGCTGCGATGCGGTTGACGCGGACACCCGGCATGCCCGCATCTGTCCCAGAGCTGGGGGGGCAGGCGAAACCAGCACCGACCACCTATCCACCCGATCTCCCGCGCGTTGAAACGGCTAGGAATTATACACCAAGTGCAGAACGGCGAACCGTTCGCTGCAGAAAGGAGTCTGGGGATGGACATAGTGATCTGGAGAGGAGGTCTTCGAGACGCTCCTAATCGGGAGTCTCAGGACAAAAGCCTTTCCTACTGGACGTCACCCGTGCAGACCCACAGGCACAGTTACCCCTTCGAGGAGGCAGTGTTGGTCATGATCGGCTGCTTACCTCTACCTCCGAGGCGCACAGGCATCAACACTACGCTCGCCCGGAACACGCGTTTTGTGTCCTTCGATAAACAGAGCCATAAAGTTTTCATTTTAGCGGTGGAAAGGTATGAATACTTCTGGGTAGAGGACCACAACTCAATCGACCAGCGAGCAGCTATAGCGTCGTGGGGGGGAGGGAGGGAGGATCGACGGCAAGGAAGGGAGTGGTGAAGAAACGTCTGCTCTCAAGCATCTCGGTGGCTACACAGGTCGCCACTTCGAGGAGGGCGTCGGCTTCAAGCTCCAGCTTAGGGCCCGCCAAGAAGCTAGAATAAGCAGGGGGGGGGGACAGACCCACACAGATGGTGTGTGGACTTAGCTTGGATGCGGCTTAAGATGTGTGTTAGAAAATAAGAGTACGTAATGAGAGGGAATAAGGAGCAAAAACAGCAAAAACAAATGCAGTAGATGAGAGCCCAAGCAGGAAGTATAGGTACAAAAGGGAGTGAGAAATGTAGCATAGGGCTCCTTTTATTTGTTTTGTTTCCGTCGCTTTCTTCTTCCAGGGTGCATATGAGTGATCAATGTTGAATGCTCACCAACGCTTCACATCGTGGGATGGCAAGAAAAAGTGTTTTTGAATGAGGATGGGGCTACTAGTAGCATGCAGCTAACAGTATTTAGAATAGAAAAGCAGATACCGTGACGAGAGAAGGAATCACATCGAAAGGTAAGGACAGCAAACGGAGAGTATGAAAAAAGCTCAAGCTGGAAAAAAAGGAGACACGGAAAAGGGAGGGTATAGTTTTGTGCAGAGGGCTCTTCTCTAAGTTTATGTGCGGGTTTCTTCTTTCGGGGTGGGATGATTCTGAGTGATCAACGTTGAAGCTCGTCATCATCATGCTACACATCATTGTCGAGGTCGTAGACTTCCCCGGGTGGCAGTGGGAATCCCCGCCGAGATGATTTCCGTGGAGCACTATATATACCACGGCATTATATTGTGTATTCCCGCGAGACCGCGCGGGACGTCCCGCGGGCATTCCCGTTCCAATAGTGGGAGTAGTTGGGCCTATGTATGGTAACTCTGTGCCAAGAAGTGCTGACAGCAGCCTTATCTCAAGAGGTCGCCTTGTATACGTCAATATAGCGCCTTTCCCGCTCTACTGTGGTTTTTTATATTCTCCCAAAAACGGACCTGGTACCGCGCTATTGAGGGTATTCTGCGCGCTTTATAGTGTACAGAGTGGAGTGCGCTACGGACCCAAAGCAGTAGTAGGTGACACAGAGTGCTGCGCGCGAGGAAGAGTCTCTCGTGCTCGGACAAGAATTATTATAGTATCGTGCTCGGAGAAGACGGTACACCGATTCCAGTGTAGCTCGTTACTAAATAAACCTATAGTGAGCGCGTGTGTGGTGTCAAAAACGTGTGTCCAATACTGTACGGTAACTCCAGGGCGATGTTTGTTTGTTTTTCCTGTGGGAAACCACGGTATATCTCAAAGACAGGAGGTGTGTGCCATTGAATACCGCTATAATAGGATAGTGCTTGCGGGGTACAACGGGAAAAACTAAAACATCCCGCGGGGCATCGTAGGTTTTTTTTCCTGTCGGACGTCCCACGGTATCCTATGGGGGCACCACGCCCCCCCCCCATGTGGCACACCACGGTATACGGTGTGCGGGTTCCCATCAGGGTTTTTTCCCGCGGAAATACAGCGGGAAAAACACTATCATCACGTTATAATGATGTGTACACTGGGTGTGCTATATATTATGTCAATAGGTAGAAAAAGAACGGTTACGGTTTAACAAGAAGGTGAAGAAAATACATACACATCACCCCATGGTTATAAATTATGGGCGGGATAATAGGATCTCTCTCTTGCTGTGGTCACAAAAAGACCAGCAATAAAAACATAAAACGAACGCTATATAAATCTGGCTCGGTTCGGTCTCCTCGCCGTACGTATATGAGGGGGAGAGGACCCCCGGTTCGACTACTACGTATTTATTTTATCGCGGGCGATCGGCAGAAAATAAAAATGTGCAGTGATGGTGGATTTTCACGGTATAACAAAACACGAGGCGGTAAATAACAAACACGAGGCGATAAAGTTGCTGCTGTTGGGTTTTTTTTTACGGCAGTATATGGAACAATGATATATGAAGACAAACCGAAAGCGTATACACGAGTACATACCTCTGGTACATACTCATGGTACATACACATATACGTAGAATTTGTACATCTCTAGCATTCTTAGGAATCCGGACAGACACACTGGGTGTACTGATTGACGTAGAGTTGGGGAGAAAAAGAATGGGTCTCATGTGAAGACAACACACACAGATATTATACGAGCTCGCACGGTATATAGTTTGTTCTACCGGTTCTCAGTATTGAAGAAACTGTATGCAGTTTTCCTCAATCACTGTGGATCTTTCTCGCACTTGCTCTTTTTGTAGCGTGCGACCAGTAAAACAGTTTATGAACAAAGATCCGTCTCCCCGTACCCCGTCGTTGCGTAGGGTCCGGCATTCTGGAAACATGCCACGACCTCCCTCCTCTACCCTCCCCCCTTCCGTTCACAACTACCAACACAACACCACCACACGCAACAACTCGTGGATTCCCGAGACCTGCACACTCTCTCCAAACCTCGAGGACATCGTAGCAAGTCGTTTTGGGGAAAGAGACCAAGCAGTACTGCAAAAGGTGAGACGTGATGGCTGTGCTGTGGTGGTCTGAGCTTCGTACAGTAGTAACATAACTGATGCTGCTGCTGCCCAGGGCCCATGAACACACGACGAGTTTGTTCATTATTATTTTAGTGCGCATGTATATCCGGTAGTGCGTACCCCGCTTTGTTCGTTCACCGACTCTCTCTTGTTTTCAGTGTACAAAACAGTTGTTTGTTCGTAGTAGCGTATACCTGGTAGTAGGTAGATGGGTGTAGGATTTTGCGAAGGAAATAACAGTACACATACATACGTACACGCAAGCGAACAGCAGCAAGCAGGAGAAAGAAGTAACACACAGACCCTGCGGCTTCCACGCTAGAACTCGTCTCTCTCACATGCGCGTGCACACCGAACCCACGAGAGCGAGCGCATACAGACTCTGTTTCTCTCCGCTTGGTTTCCCTCGACAGCATAGATAGGGTGAACGAACTCGAGTATGTGCACGAGTACTGTACGTACAGTGTGCGGAAAGTTTGTTGCACCTGCGTATATATCTCACGGAAGACAGACAGAAGAGTGAATGAACACCAACCAACACACAAACAGCAGCTACCTACAGTACTACAGCAGCAGTAGTAGCAGTGTCACGAGAACAGCAAGAGGAGTACAGCAGTAGGAACAGAGACCAATATGACCCCGTGTTCGGCTCGGGGTATATGTTTTGCCTTCTTCTGTCTTTACGGCGTGTACACACTGGACGGACTGACTGACTCTACTCTACGAGAACGTGGGCGAAAACGTGTGCCTCGCAGTACGTCGTCTGTCTCATCATCGCGAAACAATGTAACGGACCCTAAAAAAACAGCACACGATAAAAAAAACAGCAGCAGGGACAGGGGCAGGCAGGGGCAACAAGCCGAGACACCTTACTTTCTGCCCTCTCCTCGAGTTGCATCCCTCGCGCTCGTAGTATACCGAAGCCACGAGCACGCCGAAGCGACGAGCGCAGGAACAGCATCACAAAATCAGAGCGCCTACTTGTTCTTGCAGTGTGTGTGCTGGTGGTGCGGAGTCTATCGCTTACTCGTCGTACTCGTACTCGTACTTGATGTTTGCAGTGCATCTATATCTGGCAGTTGTCTTGGAGTGTGTTGGTTTGTTGTACTCGTACTTGAAGCCCTGCTCGCGCTCACTCGTACTCGTACTCGTACTCGCGCTCGTGCCTGCTCTTTGCGGTGTGCTGCGGTACCGGTATACAGCAGTATGTATGTACATTGTACTGGTATGTACGTACTCTTCTTGTCTTGGTTTTTGCTCACAACACGTTTCGAGCACATACATACGCGTACATTTTGTTTGTTCACCTTCTCGCATCACATAATATCGTGTACGTACCGGTACTGCTTCTATCTGTTCGGCGCGTTGCACCAAAACCATCTACAACAGCAGTCTGCTGGTCACGGTAGGTAAGAAGGCAAACTAAGGCGTGCGGGGTCTAGAGGTACAGACAGGCTTCGAGCCGCGCGTACATACACCCACTCAGGCCTCTGGTTGGACTCCATCCAACCAGCCAGCCCAATCGACCCGCCCAATCGTACACCCACCAATCGCCCAACCATCAAGAAAATAATAGCAATAAGCCATCCGACAATGTGCAGCATGATCTTCAGCTTTGATCACTCATAAAACTCCCAAAAGCAGAAGACCACGGAAACAACAGAAAACTATCCCTAAAACTTGAGGTACCCGGCCACAGAAAGCCAGCCCGCTTCGAAGACTCTGACCACCCATGACAGGGTACTCGTACTGCTACGACTATCATAATGTTGCTGCTGTAGGCGTTGTTTTGCGGCGAGGGATGTACGGTCAGGGTTTTAGTACAGGTCAACTTTTTTTAGGAAGATGTACAGCAACAAAAACCAGAACAAATTAAAGTCGGTCACTGTTTTTTTTTTTGCTGTTGCATTCGTGGCATATAATAGGTACGGTATCTGCAAACATGGTTGATTATTTGCTGGGCTAGTGCGGAGATATCTACAGTATCTCCCGGAGTATGAAAACATCAAGCATGGGCATTTCCCTGCGGTCGGTTCAACAAGCACAACAAGCAGCCGCAAAACTCATCGACAACAAACACTCACGCTCTCAACAACAAGCTGTATACTGTAGTACTCGTACCCCATCAACAAGAAAGCGCGGTTTTGTATGATCGCACCAGAGGAACGGCCACAACGGCAGCAGCAGCAACAACAACAACAACACGTTTTGTTTGTTGCTATTTCTCCGTTTTCCCAATGCGTCTTCTTCCTTGCTGCTATAACTTGCCGCCCTTGCCCCCCCAGTTACATACATACGCACCTTCTACTTGCACTCTCACACGAGTACCTCTTAAATGCCATCGTACGTAGAAGCGGTGAAAGCTGTAGTCTGCTGAAACGTATATACGTAGTCGGTGATGATGTGGTATTCCAGGTGCAGTGCAGGACACCTAACAAGAAACAAGCTAATTTGAAAGCTAGACTGATATATAGAGGAAAATAATAAATCCGAGAGTCGTGTTGTATTGGAATTAGTGTAGAAAGCACCCTCTCTCGAATAAGAAATCCAGCCTGGACTAGATTTTCCGTTTCTTATAAGGGTGTCCTGTACTGTGTACAGTACCTGGCGCTATCATCCCCTACACCGCACTGCAATGTGTGTACGTCGTCGTTCCCTTGGCACTGCCATCTGTAATTTTGTACTGCACCACTGCCACGGCGAGAGGCGATTGAAATGTTCCAGTAATACAATGCCGCCTTTCTTGAAACCCGATGTTGAACAGTACCGCTACTGTGCAGCAGTTATTAATTAATCCATGGTCGACTCGCTCCTACCTCATCTATAGTCATTTTAATTCTCCCGCAGATCCTACCTAACAGTATACTTCGAAGTATATACGTACCAGGTACCTGGTACTTGACCTCTGTCCAATACAACAGTAGCGATAATGTCGTTCAAACGGTTCACAGCGTAAGACTGGACGTACAACATCTGGGTGGGGTTCGTGTGAGCGGGATCGATTGAACCTCAACATATTACATGGAAGGCATGTTTTGTTGCAGTACTACAGTGACAATCCATTGACTTGAATCTAAAACCACCCCTTTCTGTCAACCCCCCCTATATGAGCATACGACTACGGCCATACATGAAAATGAAGTACACCCCCCCCCCCCCCCCCCTCCCGCGTCCTCTTTCTTGCTTTTTTCCACGTGCTCTCTCTTCTCAGCATCGCTTACGCACTCAAGCACCGGAAAGACAACAGAGCAACATGTCTCGTTTCGTGAAGATCGCCGTGGCCATGATCACCCTCCAAGCCGCGGCTGGTAAGTGAATTTTATTCCCTGGGTTGTTTACGGGGCCTGGTGAAACTTCGCTGGTCAGGTCGAGTCAGGAACCGTGAAGAGCCCTGGCATTTCAGTTTTCATATCTATGCTGTAGATATCTGATATTTTCATATATACGATACCAAGATATCTTGGGTTATTTTTCTATCAATATTTAAAACTCTTCGTACTTTTCATGCTTTTCAGAGAAGTAATCTCATGATACTCTTATGTATACCCGCGATTTTGAGGACCGCGTCCGGCTACTCTGTCGAACCCAAGAAAAAAGGGGGGAGGGGGGGGGATGCTCCTGTACTTCGGTATTAAGTTATCAAATTTTAGGATAGATTGATACTACTGTACGGCGCGTGTACTCGCCTTGTGGTACGCTCCCGCCCGTTGAGTCGCACATAGTTAAGTGTAGATTAATAGCGAAAAGGAAAAAAAATCGATCTAAGTTGATGATGCCCCCCCCCATTGTTCAATACGAGGTACGACCTTCCTGTGGTCCCTAGTTTTATTTTGCTGTGAGTGAGCGCCCATTCATTTTTCTGCCCTACCTTTGGTGCTCGGATTTTGTTTTCTGTTTGTTTTTTTTTTTGCAGCGGCTCCTACCGGGAACAACGAGAACAGGCTCAGGGGGAGGCGCACCTCGGACGTAGCCGACAGAAAGGTGCAGAGCAAAATCAGAGCAGAGCGTGCACAGCATGTAGTTCCCTGGCACCGTCCTTCACCTTGGCTCGCTCGCTAGCAAGTCCGCTCGCTTGCTCGCTCGCTGCTGCTATTCGTCCATATCCTGATTGTCCCTCACGCAATGTTCTTCGCTAGCTGCTGCTTCTGCTACTGCTGCTGCTGCTGCTGCTGCTGCTGCTGCTGCTGCTGCTGCTGCTGCTGCTGCTGCTGGATTCCACTCGGTCGTTTTCTGCTCGCCCCTAGCATAACAGTATCGCATGCTAAATACATGGCTCGCTTCACTTCCTCGCGCACCATCCGGTCATTTCTTGCTCATCTCTGACAACGCCGTCTTCCCCTCTTCTCTCCCTTCCTCTCCCCACCCCCCCCTTCTTTCCTCTCTTCCTCTCTGCCTTCCTCTCTCTCTCCATATATATGTATCTCTCTCTCTCTCGCCTCTCTCGTCTCTCCCTCTCTCCCTCGTCGATGTTCCGCAGGTGGTGCTGTGCAACTCCTTCGGCGGGTGCACGGGCGGCCTCAACCCGATCCCCGACGCATCCACAACGGCGTGCTATGACAACAAGTGCGACGTGAAGCAGTGCTGCAACTTGTTCTGCTCGTCCTTCGCGTGCCCCGACAAGTACAACCTCGTCAACGGTGCCCACCAAATCGAGTGCTACGACCAAGTGTGCGACGCGGGCGTGTGCTGCGAAGATGGTGAGTCGAGCCGCAGTAGGTGGTAGCATTGGGTGTGTTAGCGGTAGATATAGTAATGGCAGTAGCAGTAGCAGTAGCAGTAGCAGTAGCAGTAGCAGTAGCAGTAGCAGTAGCAGTAGCAGTAGCAGTAGCAGTACGCGTAGTGGTATCAGGTGCAGTGGCAGTAGCAGTAGCAGTAGCAGTAGCAGTAGCAGTAGCAGTAGCAGTAGCAGTAGCAGTAGCAGTAGCAGTAGCAGTAGCAGTAGCAGTAGCAGTAGCAGTAGCAGTAGCAGTAGCAGTAGCAGTAGCAGTAGCAGTAGCAGTAGCAGTAGCAGTAGCAGTAGCAGTAGCAGTAGCAGTAGCAGTAGCAGTAGCAGTAGCAGTAGCAGTAGCAGTAGCAGTAGCAGTAGCAGTAGCAGTAGCAGTAGCAGTAGCAGTAGCAGTAGCAGTAGCAGTAGCAGTAGCAGTAGCAGTAGCAGTAGCAGTAGCAGTAGCAGTAGCAGTAGCAGTAGCAGTAGCAGTAGCAGTAGCAGTAGCAGTAGCAGTAGCAGTAGCAGTAGCAGTAGCAGTAGCAGTAGCAGTAGCAGTAGCAGTAGCAGTAGCAGTAGCAGTAGCAGTAGCAGTAGCAGTAGCAGTAGCAGTAGCAGTAGCAGTAGCAGTAGCAGTAGCAGTAGCAGTAGCAGTAGCAGTAGCAGTAGCAGTAGCAGTAGCAGTAGCAGTAGCAGTAGCAGTAGCAGTAGCAGTAGCAGTAGCAGTAGCAGTAGCAGTAGCAGTAGCAGTAGCAGTAGCAGTAGCAGTAGCAGTAGCAGTAGCAGTAGCAGTAGCAGTAGCAGTAGCAGTAGCAGTAGCAGTAGCAGTAGCAGTAGCAGTAGCAGTAGCAGTAGCAGTAGCAGTAGCAGTAGCAGTAGCAGTAGCAGTAGCAGTAGCAGTAGCAGTAGCAGTAGCAGTAGCAGTAGCAGTAGCAGTAGCAGTAGCAGTAGCAGTAGCAGTAGCAGTAGCAGTAGCAGTAGCAGTAGCAGTAGCAGTAGCAGTAGCAGTAGCAGTAGCAGTAGCAGTAGCAGTAGCAGTAGCAGTAGCAGTAGCAGTAGCAGTAGCAGTAGCAGTAGCAGTAGCAGTAGCAGTAGCAGTAGCAGTAGCAGTAGCAGTAGCAGTAGCAGTAGCAGTAGCAGTAGCAGTAGCAGTAGCAGTAGCAGTAGCAGTAGCAGTAGCAGTAGCAGTAGCAGTAGCAGTAGCAGTAGCAGTAGCAGTAGCAGTAGCAGTAGCAGTAGCAGTAGCAGTAGCAGTACGCGTAGTGGTATCAGGTGCAGTGGCAGTAGCAGTAGCAGTAGCACAACCGTGTGTGCGACAAGGAGCAGCGCTACGAAGATAGCGCTTGAGCCGCACACCGTTCAAAGTGCACGGTAGTAGTGGCGCAGTAGTGGTGGTAGTACCCATAGAAGTAGTAGTAGTAGTAGTAGTAGTAGTAGTAGTAGTAGTAGTAGTAGTAGTAGTAGTAGTAGTAGTAGTAGTAGTAGTAGTAGTAGTAGTAGTATAGTAGTTAGTAGTAGTAGTAGTAGTAGTAGTAGTAGTAGTAGTAGTAGTAGTAGTAGTAGTAGTAGTAGTAGTAGTAGTAGTAGTAGTAGTAGTAGTAGGAGCGGTAGGGGGGCGGTAGCAGCGGTAGGAGTGGCAGCAGTATCCCACGCAGGATAGAAGGATGCCTACAAGGGTGGTTCGCCGTTGCTGCCACCGTTTGTCACCACCGCTGCCAGCCCCAAAAGCCAAATAAACACCGCTAGTAACGCTGAGCACATCTCGACCTTTACACCCAGCAATATAAAAACCCTTGGCCAAACATACGTGTTGTTCCAACAAAGCACTACTACTGCAACGCAGCTTGATACACTAGGCCAACCCGGAAGCAAACGAGCAGGCAAGCGAAAAGAAAACACTGCACGATATGCCCACCCGAACGCATATGACACAGCACGTGAAAAAAAGAAGACTCAACAAACCCCGAAACCCTTACCCCGAGCGAACCACCACTACTACTACTACTACTACTACCTCACTACCACTGCCAATGCTAACTACTACAACGCCCGGTGGTGCCCCCCGTTGATTCGTGCAGGGTCGAAGCATAGCGACAGGGGAAATGGCGACAAGGACCATGGCGACAAGGACAATGGCGACAAGGACCATAGCGACAAGGACCATGGCGACAAGGACAATGGCGACAAGGACCATGGCGACAAGGACAATGGCGACAAGGGCAATGGCGACAGGGACAATGGCGACAAGGACAATGGCAACAGGGACAATGGCGACAAGGACAATGGCGACAAGGACCGTGGCGACATGGACCGTGGCGACAAGGACCGCGACCCCAAGCACGGTGGCAAGCTGTTCTGCAACTCCATCGGCTGCCCGAACGGCTTCGCTCCGATCGACGACGCCCAGAACACCGAGTGCAAGGGGGACAAGTGCGAGGTTGACCAGTGCTGCAATCTGTTCTGCAACTCCATTGGCTGCCCCAACGGCTTCATCCCGATCCCTTACGCGCAGAAGACGCTGTGTGATCGCGACCCGTGCGAGCCGTCCCAGTGCTGCGAGGCGTTCTGCTCCTTCCACCCGTGCCCCAACGGCTTCGTCCCCATCAAGCACGGCGACACCACGCTGTGCCCTACGTTCCACGAGGGGGGGTGCAACGACAAGCTTTGCTGCGAACGCGGTGAGTGAATTCATTCATCGACACGGGTGGTGCAATAGTACTGCAATGCTTTTACGGGAGGACCAAAGTAAATAGGACCAAATGTTGAAAGACCATAGTGAATAGGACCAGCTACTGTTATTAATAGTAAACTATAGGTAAATATATACCAGGTATGTATATACATGTGTGTACCGTAGGTCGTATTTACTAGTGTTTACTATGGTCCTCTGTGATAACACTTTCTGTCGGTTCGGTATGGGTATATGCTGTAGTGCTGCAATGCTAACACTTTCTGTCGATTCGATAAACAGTGTAGTACTGCGATGCTAACACTTGTCTGTCGATTTGATATGGATATACAGTATTGTTCACACGAACTGTTGCGTTGTCGTACATAGTGTGGGGTGAAACTGGGTATTTAACGGCTTCAGCGACGAGTGCTGTGCACTCATCTACGAGTACTTGTCCGTCGATTTGATATGGATATACAGTACTGTTCACTCGAACTGTTGCTTTGTCGTACATAACGTGGGGTGAAACTGAGTATTTAACGGCTTGAGCTACGAGTACTGTGCACTCATACATGTTTTGGCAAAAGAGGGACACCGTCTATACAATGTGCTGGCAGTTAACCAAAAGGTGTTGCTAGTTTTCGTTTTGAATATTGTTTGCTCTTTCCTTTTCCTTATGTTTCCTCTGGGTTGGTTTAACGCTCTCTTTGGTTGAGGTGTACGATATGCCACAGCAGTTATGGTGTATATCGTATGTACTACATGTACGTTGCACTTTTGTGTTTTGTGTGTTGTTTTTTCCCTGAGGTAGTCTCGAAAGGGACACGTAGCCAGTGGTCAAAAATGACTAAGGCGGTGGAACTAACTTGAGAACGCCCCGCATCCCCTCTCCCCTCCTCTGGTTTTTCTCCGTCTCGAAAGGGATGCGTGGTCAATGGTCAAATGACTAAGGCAGGGCATCTAATATGATACCTCTAATATGATACCGCCACCCCCCCAATGCGTGGTCAATGGTCAAATGACTAAGGCAGGGCAACTAATATGATACCTCTAATATGATACCGCCACCCCCCCCCCCCCCCCCTCCCCTTCCCACCTACCGCCCCCCCCCCTCCCAAAGGGTAACGGTACGAGTAGAGTAATTGTATATCACACGTGTTTGTTTTGTAAAAAATACAAGTAGAATAGTTATATTTAATATCACGTTTTTGGTTTTGTGTGTGTTGTTTCGCCTAAGACACCCCTCCCCCCCCCCCCCCCCCCCCTCCCACCTTTTTCTTGTTTTACGTCTCGCCCCGGTTATTTTATCAGGCTGGTAAGCATGCAGGTGGCACTACCGGACACCTCAAGCACATCAAACCATATGTGGGCGCACATGGTGGACTCCCGAGTGTTGATGGCCTCTTCTCGAACCTCGAGGCCCTAGGCCGCCGTCGAGAAGACGTGAACGACAAGAACATGTCTCCATCTCGGGAGAAACACGCGCTACCTTATGGAAACCCCCTTCCCCCCCCCCGATGACGTCAAAGGCCCCTCCTTGCGTTGTTTCAAAATGCTGCGCTCCCTTGCCACGGACCCACGTGACATGGGCAGTGAGATTGTATAGGGCGGGGGGCATGGGGAGTGGCCAACTGGCCAATTTGGACGGACGGTGGACTGGTACGGGTTTTGAGATACGTGAGAGAAAGCGATCGATTGCAGCCCATGCCATCGTATCTTCTCGTAGGACCTTTGTTTTGATTGCTGTGTTCCCGCTTGGTTGGTGGGTGGATGAACATGGACTGATGGATGGGGTGCGGGCGCGTTCGTTTCTCGATCTATTCGTTTAAGTCATTTTAAGTGTTCGTTATTTTGTTGTTTATTGTGTCAGTAAAGGGAGACTGATACGTGTTCAGGTCGTTAGTCATTCGGTCCTCTTAGAAGGTTTTAGTCGTAGTTATTTCTTGATAAGCCGTTTACGTCTTCAGGTATAAATGATGGATGCACTTTCACACGTACTTTAAAACCGTGAAACGCCCTTGTTTGGAATGCTGTGAAACCCTACAAAATATGAACCCAATGACCAGCGACAAATAGTATAGGCAGTTAGCCGGTGTGTTTTTGTGGTGTGATGCTTTCGTTGAACTGGAGGCACCGAAGAAGGGAGTGTGCTGATGGGGAGAGGAGTGTTGAGTGTGTGTTGACATTTTGACCTGGAAAAGCTGGTCCGGGTATTTTTTTGTACGTTTTGGTCGAGTATCACCTAGTAGGCGGCCGGGCGGCGGCTTTTATCGACAGCTTAGCTGCCGCCTAGATCTCGACAGGATTGTGGTCGAGATATTACGATTTGATGTTTGTTCCAGTGCGTGAATGGTCCAACCGATCACGAAAACGCAATTATGAGGAGGCCACCCAGTCCATTCGGAAGGGGGCGCAAGGCCGGCAGTGTAGGCAGGCGGCACCACAGCCAGTATTTCACCGGGCGGTGCAGATATAGGCGTGCAAGCCCAGTGACTGCGAAAGTGTTCATGGTTGGCGGTGCAAATAGGTTGTGGTGAATTAACAAAAAAAAAAAAACACAGATGCGTATACTTTTGGTTAAACGGCAATCTATGATTCCTGGTGACCAGCTATCATCAGGTGTGGCTTCGTATGACTGCATGTCTCATACACGTCTCTGTTGGGATGATTATGATGATGATGATGATGATGATGATATTATGCTCAGCTTCAACCACTACTTACGGAACAGCCAGACGGCTTTCGACCGCTGCGTTCGGAGGGAGGGGCTACACTCACCACCCCCCCCCCCCGAGAGTTATCGATATTATTACCAGTATATATTTCATGCTTCTGATATGTTGTCCAGGTGAAAATTGTCATAATCGTAATATTATCGAGGCACGCGAGAATATATATGTGTTTTACATGTACGGGAGAAGTTTAACCAATCAGATGAGTACGGTTTTATCTGTACTCGAGTAGCCTGCTCGTCGTACCCACCTGGGATAGTATGTATCGTCGTCTCGCCAGCGAAGCACGCAGCGAAGCAGGGTAGCGATACAGGTACAAGATGGGGTACGGACTAGTTTGAATAAGCTTATTATTAGTTCGGGTACTACTCGTGTAGGCAAGTGGAACTCTTCTTCTGCTTGTGCAACCTGTTCGACAGGATTTCTTGTCGGAGGGGGTAGGTAACGTAGGCCCGCCCATGTACTTATTATTACTATATGATTATCCTCGCCCCACCCGACAATGTATAATATGTAGCATGATGCCCTAGCTTCAACTTTGGTCACTCCTAAGCTCTCTGAGAGAAGAAAACCATGGAAACACAAATAGCCCTCTGCATAAAGTCTGCATACCCCCTTCTGTGCCCACACTTTCATCTCAACCCCTCAAGAACCGGTCCCACGATTATGGGGAGACACTATACTTGAGAAATTTTTGTGGGATACGTGTTGCAGGTATGAAAGGGTTAAACTTATATATCTATATCTCGTACTCCATCCCTTTTTTCTTCTTCTTCTTTTTTGCGGGCTATTATTATGGTAGGCAACACTCCCTAGCGAGCGTGATGGGATCAAGGTGTGAAGCGTTGTTCACGCAAAAACTTCGCAGGCTTGGCCGTTCTGAGCGGCTGAAAGTAAACGACCTACCTAAACGAAACCCCGCCCCCGTATACCGTATTATAGCACCACCAGCCTCGCGTTGATCACCCGGGCCAGGTGTGCGCGTGTCGGCGTAGCCACCTCGCACTATTATTTCCTTAGAGTTGTACACGGGAGGGAGGGAGGGAGGGAGGGAGGGAGGGAGGGAGGGTCGATGATGACGACGGTGTGATTTGCGCCGAGCCGTGCCCCGTCCGGTGTTTGCAGCACAGATAGACTCTAAAAACAAAACAAATCCCCGTGCGCAAGAACCATTACATTACATATCATACGACCCACGGCACACAGGCAGGTGGCCGGGGCACCGCCCTTCCTTGAGCAATGTCGGCGTATAAAAATCCCTGTTTGTCGTGGAGACCTTGTTTGGACACTACTGTAGACCGACATTCGCCATCGGCGTGCCGAATTGAGAGGATGCCGGCGACACCTTGTGGGGTTCGCTTTTTTCCTTTTTTTTCCCCCATCCCGTGTACTGTCTTCGCCCTCCTTTTTTTTCTCCATATTTAGTCGTAACTCAGACCCGGAGTCACTAAGTAGGCTCTTCTCCCTCCTTCTCATACTATTAACAGTCCAAGGTCTCCACAACAACAAACAATGGGTTTTTTACGCCCACACTGTGGAAACGGGTGTGTCCCCGCCACCTGTCTGTTGTACGGGCCGTTCGACGCTAGGCGGAGAGTGAACACATTCAACACAACATTTCATCGGCAAGTAGGAAGAAGAGCACAGGATATGGAGGAAGGGGGGGGGGGTACTTCATATTCATGCATGGCCGTAGTCGTATGACCATAGACCCTCGCATCCCTACAATGCCGGGACAGAGCATGTCGGGTTTTCACCGACTAGGTGGGGTAACGCCTTCGGGGCCCCGATGATCGACAAACAAAATCAATTGGAGCAATGCCACCTTATGGGGGTGGTGGCTTATTTCCTGAGCTCCTTCACGTAAGGAGTTCAGTACCTCACCCCGAGGCATGATTTCGAAGAAGTTTTGTTCGCCCAACCCGACCAACATTTTGTATGCGCTGTATGCGCTAACGCTAAGACAATCACGCCAGTAGTAATAACAGTGAAAGAACATCATGCCAAAACCAGCAGTTATTCAATGGCTCGCCTTGAGGATCTACTCATCAATCTGTCACAAAAGAATGCCTCTGAACAAGGCAAAAAAAACAAACCGCTGTAGTTTCTACACCGTGGGATGAGAGAGTCGGCCAATGAACAATGATAGCTCGGTTGGGTGTTGGTTGTCATCCAACCGCCTCTCTACGAGACGCATGCTACGCCGGTAGCGGTGCTTGCACCTTATTATTTGTTTTTGAGTGTGGTCTCTTGTAGGAGGTGTCTATACTCCACCCATAACCTGGTTTTGAAGTGGGGAACACAAACTGCTACCTGATGAAAAATAGCATGGTCTTAACCCCTCAACCCTTATAGGACTGGAGTCCCGTTTTGGGGACAAATTACTTAGAATTAGAGTAGTTTGTCCCCAGAACGAGACTGCAGTTCTAAAAGGGGTAAGAACTGGTTCCACGTATTTGGGGACATAAAACTACTTGGAATCAGTGTGGAATGAGTTTTCCAGTTTTGAATGGGTTATGTATATACAGCGAAAACTATTGCAACACAAGAATTGAAAGTCCGGCGTTTTTGGGGGTTAAGGAGTCCGGTCATTCGGAAACTGTTTCAGCCAAAAAAAGGTATACCCCTACACCTCTATCGTATCGTAGCACGCGTCACGGGCAGCGTGAGCGCCCGGCAATACGGACGGGATGATCATGTTGCCCCCCCGTACCTTAGGCCTCCTTGCATTTCAACCATTGTAAAACTCGGGCACCAACGTTTGTATCATCTCCTTCAATCGGTTGATAATCGATTCACGAAATGACTTGATAATCTATTTCACTTCTTTTTTTTAAGTGGAACTTTAAAGCCGCGGTGGCGTACCTGAGAGTAAAGTCTTACGAAAAAAAGGGTGCTCACTTGAGCAGCTCAAATATACCCCACTCCTGACACAAGTTTTGGAGGAAGCTAAAAGTGATACTTCAGTGTATACCTGGTGAGCGATCCCACGGCCTAGGTATGCAATCAAGAATAGTGGAACACGACAATTGAAAGCCCGACCATTTTGGTAGGGGGGGTAGCCTGATTTTCACTCCCACGTTTACTCCACTCGGGCGAGTGGCTCTCTGTACCTCGCTCAAAACTAGACGCAGGAATATGTTGTTCTCGCAGAGTAGCAAGCACACCGTGGTGGTGCATATCTCGAAAATGTAAACGTTAAGACACAAAAAAAAGCGAAGAAATATGATGGCCATTCGGCGGAGTGACCCTCATCCTCTGAAAATGATGAACTTTCATAGCGATCCCCCTACCGTAGCATCAGTCTTCAGTGAGTGCTACACCTCTATGATTGAAGCCCCAACAGGATTACGTAGCACATTAAGGTACATGTGACGCTATCCCCCTCGAATGGGTGCACCACGACGCTACTACGCCTTCCGAAGGATAACTTGTGCAGGTTTGATACAGCGTAGGGTGAACAGGGCTTGCCACGTAATACGTGGGTCCCAGTGACACTTATTTGAGCTTGGCTGACCCACTCCGCATTGCTTCCCGGCGATTTCATCTCATCAATAATCCACGGAGTCTGGGATGTCATCCTTAATTCGCACACGGAGTTTGTTAGCTGGGTCGGGTCAAGGTTCGGGGGTCAGCCCCGCCTGTGAAGTGCGGGGGGGAAGTACTCGAATGTTAGAATAGGTGCGTGATTCCCGACAGGTTATCCAAGTGCCGGTTTGTCGGACAGATGCCCGAATTCGATATGCTCAGATAACATATCGGGAATAGATAGTTGATTGGCGATAGAACCCTGTTTTTGTTAGCCGTTCAAACAAGAAGGAAGATGTTAAGGACGGGTTGGCGACAAAACGATGGAATTTGACATATCATGATATCGTTAAAACAAATGCAGCGGATATGGGGGGATTTAAATAAAGTGTCGTGACACAGCCCAGTAGCTACCGTCACTGGGAATATGGCGCTAGAGCCCTACTTTAATTACTCTAATAACAGCAACGTTTTTCTAAGAGCTAATTCACAAGCCCCAAGAAGGGCGGAACCTTCTTCCTCCCCTCCCGCAACGGCAACGGTGTGAGTCTATTTTCATCCCGCAACGCCGTCCCTTTTCCTGCTATTGCCCCCTCCCGCCGCCGCCGCCTCCTCTCAACGATGTCACCCCCCCCTAAGACGCCCTCGGAGTCGCTTTTCCGCAGATGCTTGATAGATGCTGCTGTTGTCTTCTCTGAGCTACGAGGTCTACGGTCGCGCTCTTGGTGCCCATGGTGGTGTTGGTGAGAATGGTGATGGTGGAGGCGGAGGTGTTGGTGGCGGTGTTGGTGGTAAACGTGCCCTCGACTGCCGGGCAGGTCGTCGTCCAGCCACGGAACGGCGGCTTGAGTCCCATCCGCAGCAGCCGAGCCGCTGACAGCAGAGCCTCGAATATAGTTGAAATCTACCTCTGATGTCGCTCTGACGCCGCTTCCGAGAATTTCGCAATCACGACGGCGGGTGGTGGTGGTGGTGGTGGGGACAGACCCCCCTGTTCTGACTGTGCCTGCCTTTAGGTCGATGCCGAGATTGTCGCAGCAATCATGACCGATGGGAACGGACCCCCCTACTACGTCAGATTCGACAGCAGCAATTCCCGTATCGGCGACGCCGTCATCATCGAAACCCCCACCGTCGCTGCTCGTGGTTGGTGCAGGCGACCATTCCGGAACGTCGACGCCCGCGTGTCTACCGGCGCTGGTCAGAAGGATCGGATCTCCGCCCCTGCTGCAGCAGCTGCTTTGACCATGGTGGCTCGCGCTATCACAATATTCTTCCTTCTGATGCCGCCGCCGCCGTCGCCACCGCCAGTCTCGACAATCGTCGTCGTCGTCCAGGACCTGTTGCGAGAGAGAGAACCTCCCAACAGATCGCACCAGCGCATCATCGCTGGGTGGTCGACTGATTTCCAGCTCATTGAGGGCACGTGCATCATCATGATCACCATTCTCATCCTCATCATCATCACCAGCACCATCATCACCATCACCACCATCATCATCACCACTACCATTATCATGATCACCCTGGTCTGCAGATGAGTTCGCTGGGGGGATGGCGTTATCACCCTCTACCTCTATCGCTGCCATGCTCGTTACCAGAAAGGGTGGCTCAGGCCTCCCGGAACGCCTTCCTCTGGTGGGGTGGTCGCGGCTGGCAAAAACACCATATTGACAGCCGTCACCATCCCCGCTGCCTTTATCGCCGCTCGTCGTCGTCGTCATTCCTCTACGTCTACCGGTTCCCAGCCACCCTAGGCTCCTGCTGCTGTCTAAGCTCTTGCTGTCTTCACGCTCCCTCGCCAGTTTTCTGAGCTGTGCGGTATCCAGCCACCCTATGCTCCTGTCTTGCTTGTCTTCTCTTCTTGTCATTTCCTCCCGAGAAACTCCGGTTTCCACCCACCCTAAGCCCTTGCCTTCGCCTTCTCCCCTCGTGGCAATTTCCCTAGATTTCTGGGTTTCCATCCATCCTAGGCGGCTTTCTCCGCAACCGTGAGATGCGGCCGGAGCCGGGGAACCCGGCGTTTGTACGAAAGAGGAGAGAATGGGCCTAGCCTCGCTGATGGAACGTGTACCACCAGCGATGCCCACCTCGCTGGTAGGAGGATAAGATGCCGTCGATGGCGGCATATCGTTTCCTGCCAGGCTTTCTTGAGGGTTGTCCGCGCACTCCAGCCGGGGGGTTGCTCGCCGTCTCAATGCGGCTCGGCAGATGACCGCTGCTGCGTCTTCAGTTGGCTGGTTTCGGTTGGAATTCAAGTCGAGGACATCGTCACAGCGAGGGCGGGCCCGTTCTACTAGCGTGACGACGGTCGAGGGTCGATCTGCGAGGGGTACTGCTTCCGCCGTCCCTGTGGGGGCGAAAGCGGTCGGATCGAAATCACGGCCACTCATCACCGTTGTTGTCTCGCCCCTTCGCCCCCTGCTCTTGTTCCCGCCGGTGTCTCTACCGCTAGCCCAGACCCCACCCCCGGCCCTGACCACGGCCGAGCCCGTGTTCGCTGGGTCAGGACAGAAACTGGCGTCATGCGTTCCGGCGCTTGCCCTACCGCTCGCGTCGTCGGCTGTGGCAGGACGAGGTCGTTCCTCCCGGGTAACTGCGTGTATGCTTGCTGTATGAGGGTGTTTGGCAGCACCCAGTGAGGAAGGTGGTGCGATGGTGGGGTAGTCGAAGGGTTTGCCGCGGGTGCGACGGCGGCGTAGCCCAAGCGCTGGGTTTCCGGCGATAGACAGCTGGGGCAGGCGTGAAGGATAAAGGGGTGCGAAAACGGAACCGCGGTGTGGGGGGGGTGTAGCGGTTTCATTGAGCGATAATTTAGCAGTGTAGTGGCGGCCGAGATGGTGGAGCATTGTCCGGGTCCATCGTGTGATGTAATACCAGGTATCAGGTGTGTGTGTGCTTAGGTCAAACTAAGTCGAATATGGATAGTTGTGTTCATTGATTTGATGAAGTAAATTGAAGAAACAAACCTTAACAACCGACTCAAGATGCCGTTGTGGAATGGGCGAAATTGAAGAAAGTTGGAAACCGCGGGAGCATGTTTCGGGGCCCATTGTGGGGTAATGCGCGGTGCGACTTTGGCATACAGCTGTGGCCACCTGCTCGGGATAGATACCGCTACATGTGGCGCTTTTCTGTTGAAGCGCTCCTAAACATAATCATTGCGGGTTGGTACCAATTCTCAAAATTCAAGGATCGGCTTGGTATCTAACGAGTAACTCCGAAAATGTATCTATATATATACAAAGTATGGAATGGGAGCTGATCCCCCGTCTGCTAAGTAGGGCTGGGCCAAAATGCCCTCCTATCGTAGTGTACGCGGTTGAACTTGAAAGTACGAAGACGCGTTAACAAATGATCACGGCACGCCTCTGTATGCGCTAGTGCTAGAACATATCTACACCCCACTCCTTGCACAATAATTCACAGCGCTCCGTCGGGAGCTTACCAGCGCGCGCTTAACCAGATACACATCGCCCACTAACCCTCCGGTGACGGGTGCAATACGATAAGTGTGACACTTTTGTTTGCCTTGTGAGGCATAATTTCTAACTTGATATGAGCATACTCCTCACCCGAGGAACTATACCCAGTGAGCCATGCCTTATATTTGAAACAATAGTGTTCGTCTAGACACCTCCTAAGTAGAGGCGATGTTGATTGGTCGTCGGGGTAAGCCTAAACTTGGTTATCTCTTAAATCGGTGTTAGGTGAGGTGTGGGGCTCATGGAGTGAGGTGACTCGGAAACAAGGCGGTATACCCCTAACTTAGGGCGCATCCCGTCGTGAATAATCGCAGAATACTTTATATACTTCGTATATACTTCGTATGTGTTTATCTATACGTGCTTGCCTCAGAACCATGTGTGAGCGACGACGACGCCTGGCTTCTTCCCTCCTTCGGCGTGTCCTCAACCGCCGCGGGTCCGATGTCTTCAAAGCTTAAAAACTGCAAAAACAAAGCCCAACAGCGCCGTCGCGGCACACGTTTCGAAATAGGTGAGCAATGCGTTCCTTTATCCGTCTACTAGTTGGAGCCACAGAAGGGAGCCACAGCACTCCTCAAGTAGGAGCCACGTTTTACGAATTCCACACGTGCGTGTAGAGCTGCTAAACGTCCTGACCCGTGGTTGGTTAAACGCGACTGTGTTAACAATCGTTCTACACGCTTTCATGATCAGGATCCATTCCAAGGCCCAGGATACGGTATGCTCTTGAGGTAGGCGTTTGACCGTCAGCGGCTACGTAGCAGTTCGCACCAGAACCGAAACCACCACTACATTTCATGTTGCTAGCTACAATACAACAACAAAATTGGTTTCAACCATGTTCTTCGCAGACACACCGTAACGCGGAGACATGAGGTGTAGCTGACGCATGCTGCGATAGCCTGCATACAGGTGCACCAAATTTCTGCCTTGTGAAGGTGGTCACTTGAGGAGCTCTATACTAATATCAAGTCAAAAACTGGTTTTGGAGGAAAGTAAAAGTGCTATCATACCCGATGAGCAATATCATGACCGAAGCATACATACTCTGAAAAATATTGCAACACAAGATTGAAAGTCCGACGGTTTTTGGGTTGAAGATCCCAATCATTCATAAATCGTTTCAGCCAAAAAAAGGTATACCTTATACCTCTATAGTAGCACGCCTCAGCCCCTCTGTCAAAGAGTCCTCTCCGTGACAAATGAGTTGGGCTCAAAACCTGCCACACCCCAGTAACACCGCCGTACGAGCACGGGTGTTTTCTTTATGTTTTATGTTTGCCGCTTTTATCACCTTCATAAGCCAGTCGCTCTCTTTCTGATCGCAATAATCGTCGACTGCCCCCCCCCCACGGCTGTCGCCGCTCCCTTCTCCTCCCTTCACGTGAGAGCTAGAGGCACTCCCCGCCCTAGCAACAGCCGTCTCCCCGTCGGTTGTATCTAGGGATTGATGTCGGTCTTCGCTTGAAGCTCGTTTAGTGGAATTGTGGCCATCTTTGTCGACGCCAACGTTGTGAATTCGGCCGTCGTCGTCTGGCGGCCATCGCGGGCTGGTCGACTTGGGCGCAGTTCGGAGGGCTTTGACGGCCTTCCCGACTAGCTCTTCCTCGTCGACGAAGAGAGAACCAGCAGCCACAGCAGCAGCAGCAGCAGCAACAACAGCCGCCGCAGCAGCATCAGCATCAGCAGCAGGATTGTCCCAGCTGTTGACACCACCGTGCTCTTCTTGTCGTTCTTCGTTTCTTCCTGCCGCGCCTCCTCCTCCTCCTCTTCCTCCTCCTCCTCCTTCTCCCCCTCCTTCTCCTCCTCCTCCTCCTCCTCCCCATCCTTCTCCTTTTCTGCCCTCCGCAGCAGTTAACCTTGTTGCTCGTGTTGTTGTGCCGCCAAAGCAACCACCACCGACCATGCCTTGACCACCCCCGCCTGTGCCTTCCTCTCTGTCCGTTTTTCGTTTGCTGGTGCGGCCACTGGACGAAGTGCCATCTCCGATATCCGCACAACAAGCGCCTGTCGCTCTAAAGCGAGAACCAGTCAGCCACGAGTACGACGGTGGCAACATCCCGGAAACATCCAAGCCAGCAGCTGGCTTGACGAGGAGGCCTTCGGAGGGCATCTGGCGGCGGCAGCTGGGGAAGGGGTCGGGGAGGAGACCACCGCCCGTCTTCCCGGACTCCATTCGAGCGTCGTGTGCACGGCACGTTGGGCCCGTCGCCCCCGCCACCGCTCGACTGCCAGAAGGGGGCCTCTCTGTCTCCCTTAGGTTCCGGTTGCCCTCTTCTCCCGCGCCAAGAGAAATGGCACTGTTCATTCCGGGAAGTGTTACCACTTCTATCTGCCCCTGCACTGGTCGAGGAGAGGGAGTACGATCCCAATCTGGGAGGGAGTTCAACCACCACACGGTAAAACGTGTGTACAGGGCGGAGAGGAGGGGGGGGGGGGGGGGGGGGGGCGGTTGTAATCGATTTTCATGCATGGCTGTAACCGTATGCCCATAGACCCTCGCATCCCTACCATACCGGGACGAAACATGTCGGGTTTTCACCGACCAGGAAGACATTGCTAGCACCAAGTGCGAAGGGGGTGGGGGGGGTTCTATTGATCAAAGGCTTAGGATCGAATACTGTTCCTGGAAGTTTGTTTTAATAAGCTGTAAACTCTCGGAGGTTGCAAGCACCAATATGTATACATAGGTGTTAGGCCAACAGGTACAAAGTTGAACTCAAGGAGGCATGCGACCATCCTGTCTTTCGTCATCCACTAGACCATCGCCATCATAAGAGACTGCCACCACCACCGTGTTTTTTTAACAAGCAAAGAGGCACCTAACCAGTACGGCGGGATGTCGCGCGACTTTTTTCTTGTTTAAAGGTGTACTATATGCTTCAGCTTATCTTGGGTACTCTTTCGTAACTACTCTGTCCCGCAATATAATATTTTTTTGTATGTATATACCTTCATCCAAACGCTCCTCGAGGTTTTTGTATATTTCCTGAGGCATTATTCCTCGCCAGAGTTTGGAGCCTGTTGCATTGACCACGGACTAATATATTGTTTGGCGATGAGTTCCACGTGAGGACAACAGCATCATCCCCAACTACTCTATGAGACAGAAAATGTGAGAACAATGACCATCAGCAACTGTGTATACGACCGACCTGTAACGTTCTCGTCGTCAAGCGTGGCCAACTGCGGAACGGCCTCGACCACCCGCTTCCGGTACCATATGTCTCGGCAGACAGGATTCGCCGTGAGAGTCAGCGACCAGAGGCGGGGACACGTGCCCAGCTGCATCGCCTGCTCCACGTCGCTGATGCTGTTGGACTCGAGGTCCAGCACCTGAACAGAAATCATGAGGCAGCAAAGAAAAGAGCTGCAATAGTTGTGGGGAGAACCATTCCACAGTACGTGTACCGGCCTGTCCCGAAATACCAGGGGTTTATTTTTTATCAAGTAGGCTCATCCCACGGTAGGTATGGGGGCTGCAGTTAGTATTTACATTTACCACCCGAGGCAAGAAACAAACCACCTGTTGGGCGCCTCAAGTGACCAACTATCGGTTATCATAGTATGATACTTGTACTACTACGATAGAGGTGGCAATTGTTTTACTGAAACGTTTTCTCAACGATCTATTAAAGTAGTAAAGGCTTCGACGCGTGCTACGGCGGTAGAGGTAGCACTTTTTTGTCTGAATAATTTTCTGAACGATCGGGCTCATTAACCCCAAATTCGTCGGACTTTCATTCTTGTGACGAAATATGTTTCAGACTATACTTCGGTCATGAGATTTCTCATCCGGCAGCACTTTTATTTTCCTCCAAAATCTTTTTTTTTCGGTGAAGTATGACGCGCCTTAAGTGAAGAGCTCAGAAAAAAAACATGGTGCACCTCTATCGTAGCATGCGTTCTTCTTGGCCCAAAATCCTCGGACCTTTACTCTTTCTTGTGTTGCAAAATATTTTCCAGGGTATAATTGGGTCATGAGGTTGTTCATTGGGTATCATACGTAGCACTTTTGTTTTCATCCGAAATTTGTTTCTTTGGTGAGTTAGGGAGCTCCTCAAGTAAGGAGCTCAGCAAAAACAGGGTGCACCTCTGTCGTAGCATGCGTCAAACGGTTGTTTTAGGAATTACTGCTCCTGTAGCGCATACGTAGCAATCTTGGTCGGGGTTGCGCGAAAACAAAAAATTCAAAGTCATGTCTCGGGGGTGAGACACTGAGCTGCCCAGAAAATAAGGCACCATCCCCATAAGGCATTGCGCAATCGTAGTGTTGACACGTCCCTTAGATGTAGGGGGGGCATACTGTAGTGGTAACCGCTTACTGCGAAGAAGAGCCCGACCCCGTCAGGTGATGGGCAAGGTGTGTGTGTCCAAATCTCGTAAACATATTTCGCCGCACTTATCATCATGGTGATGGGAAAGGACGGATGAAGTCAACTTTTGTTGGAGAATATTTTCCGGGGGTGCGTACGTATAAAGGAATTAGTTTATGCAGTACGCCAACCGCGTGCGCATCTGTGGGTTGTGTCGTGTATCGTACAAGGGTGTCGAAATATTGTGTATCGTACAAGGGAGTAGAAATGTTGATCGCTTTTGCAAAAACAACGGACGCTGTGAGTGTAGGTGAATGGTTCAACAAAGGTATCTCTTTCTGGCCAAAATGTTTATGACTGACTCTTACTGATTATTACAGACTATTACTGACAATTTGTTTTTGTTTGTTTTTTTCCTTCCCATTTATTATCTTCGCACTTCCGTCTCTCCCTCCCTAGTCGTAACTCAGATCCGGGGTCACAAAGTAGGCTCCTCTCCCTCCTCCCCCACTACGGTTCTTGCCTTCATTTTTATCGCGCAGAGGGTTCAGCCTTCCCAACGCTCGTCGACTTTCATCGAATTTTGCTAACTCACGCTCTCGCGCTTTCTGCTAGTCAAGATATTTTTTTGCGAGAAAAAGTGCCTAAGAGCATGCACTCGGCGGGGCTCGAACTCGCTTTCTTGACGCTTACAGGCTTCGTGGTTACCTGCTAGCCCACCGGGGCGACCAACCGACAATTACGGACTATTAATTAGCTCCTCGTCTGAGAAACTATCCCAATAAGACAAAAGCATGCCTTATCGTTGGAATCACATTCGCGCTATACAGTACCCGTGCGATTGGACGTGGGGTTAAGCGTATTATTTTTGTTTTCTCAAAGTCAGTTTGTGGATGAGGTACACTAAAAGTAGTATAACGACGACGTCCTTACCTGAGCATCCTCAGAAAAGCTCCTTAAGCAACATATAATATACGTTGTCAACTCCGAGAAGCCTGGCGGGGGGTATATGCCTTGCGTTCCCTTGACCCCTCGCGTCTACTCGTACGTGTTATTCGTTCCTCGAGGTCTGGGGTATTGTTACGTAGCTTCTTTTATTTTGCTGCCCACGCAAATACGATGGACCGAAGACACCTCCAATCTCTATTTTTGCAGAGCTAGAGTTCTAAGCTGGTGCTCTGCTCTATAGAAAACTAGTGCTACGGGCCTGGATGTGTTACAATTCTCACAGATCAGGTCAAGTCGGGTCGGAAGATAATAGCACGAGTCGGGTTGTGTCAAGTGTCGACAGCTCAAACTTTCCCGACCCGACCCGACTCGTGAGGCGTGACTCGATCTATAAAGAGCCCTGGAAAACTGTGCAATGCATATATACTGACCTCCAGTCGGTCGTGCATTGCAATTGAGGTGAGGTCCTCCACGTCGTTGAACGCAAGGTATAGCTCCTCCAGCCCCACCAATGCTCCGACGCCATCTAGGTGGCAAACCCCGCACGCCGATAGCCAGAGCACTCGCAGGTTCACGAGAGAGCTGCCCAGATCTCGAAACGATGCCAGCGTGCTCCCCCGTCCGAACCGAAGCTCGGCGAGGTGAGGCACTAGCACCCCCAAGTTGTCCACCTGTGTGGATTGGTGGTGTGAAATTTGTAGGGGGCGCGCGCGAGTATCCGATGGAATATCCAATGACCATACACAACATACAGGCTCATTCATCGGAAACAAATCGAATGCGATCTCGGTAAAAACAAAGTTGATACTCGTATACATTTTGTGTCTCACTGGACGACCAGCAAGCCGCGCTCGAGCCGAACAAAACTGCGTAGGTATCAGTATCAAGGTGGTACCCCTACTAATCCTGACGCGTGCTGATAGAGGTATAGGTATACCGTTTTTTGGCTGAGAAAAACGTTTTCTGAATGGCCTATGAAAGGCTCCTTAACCCAAAGTCGTCGAAATTTTATTGTTTTTGCTTTTGCAACATATTTCGTTGTATACGTAGGCCATGGGAGTGTTGACCTCTGATATATAGCACTTTTGCTTTTCTCCAAAATCAGTTTTTTTACTTGCTATTTGTATAGAGGCCTCCTCAAGCGAGGAGCCCCAGAAAAAGTACTGCATGCACGTGCACCTCTGCCGTGGCAGCATGCGTCGCACTGCTGGGAATGTGTTTTAACTGATTCCCTTGCCCCAGGGCGTGCCTTCCCGCGTATATATCATTAGCATGTTCCCCACTTCGGAATGTAGGAATGCGTGGAGCTCGTCGATTGGTCATACTTCGTGCATGATCACCAAAGCTCCCATACGATTTGTGAGGACCCAGGGAGATAGTGTTTAGGGACCCACGCGAAGAAAGCGTTTCTGAAAAAAACATACCTCGAAGTGAGACTCCAAAGCCGAGTCCTCAACGACGCCAATAATGAGAAAAACAAATGGGAATTCAATTCCCCAGGCCAGGGTGTGCCCCTTATAACGGTACATACATCGGACAGATGACGATAGAGGTACGTAGCACTTTCCGGCTGTTTTGTTTTTGTTTTTTTCTGAATGATCGGGCCCCTTAACCAAAATTCGTCCGGCTTTTCATTCGTGTGCTAAAACGTTTTTAATCGTTTGCTTAGACCATGGGATTGATCGCCGTGTAGCACTTTTTGACTTACTAGTGACTGGTGCTACGGTAGGGGGGGGTAGCCTGATTTTTCGCTACCACGTTTACTCCACTCGGGCGAGTGACTCTGTACCTCACTCAAACCTGGACGCAGACATGTTTGTCGTCGCAGAGTACCAAGCATACCATGGTGGTGCATATCTCGACACCGTAAAGCGGTTAAGACTTAATAAATCGCGAAGAAATATGGTGGTCACTCGGCGGAGTGGCTCTCATCCGCTGAAAATAATGGGCTTAAAAGCGACCCCCCTACCGTAGCACCAGTCTAAGTAGTATAGACCGCCTCAAGTGACCACCCCCAGAAAAAAACATGGTGCATCTCTACCGTAGCTTGCGTCAAATCTTCGATTCCCCCCTCACGATTAAGATTTGTTTCATAACCGCAGATAGATTCATTCCTGGCGTGTATTCGTATACGATTCAAGCTCGTGTTGCCGGGTAGGAGCCGTATCATGTACGACAATGATCATGCAGTAGCACGTGTTTCCTGAGTCGGACATGTACTATACATACCCTGCACAACACAGCATCACGGCAAAGGCTGGCATCTAGACGGTCTAAATCGTGCTCTGTCGGGCGTATGCGTGGCGTTAGAATACCTGCACATGCTTAGGTCTTGTGGTAGCGAAACAAAAGGAATCAATCTGGTAAAATATGGAATATTTCCCAGAAAAATATTCCCAGGCCTCACGAGCACGCAGCGTTTCGATTGTGTCGATACAACGGACAGATCGTATCAGATCTACCGGTAGGCCTTTTGCGGTAGATAAGATATTATGGTATGCACCATCTGCGTGACTTGGCTCGTGTTTTACGCGCAAGATTTGTAGGGCACTGTACTATCGCGCACGTGTTTCCCGAGTGAGACCTGTATGGTGCAACTCTTCTAATACTGACCAACATCATAAGGTGGTATTTAGATTATGTAGATCGTGATTTGTTCACGTAGGTGATTGTGTATCCGATGTGTTACCCGTACCTGCGTCACGCTCGTGTCAACAGCAGTGAGGAGAAGCTTATGCACCAAGCCCAAGTTTTCTTGCCCGGTCAGACGCCTCAAGAACGCCTCCGAGCACCCCTCCTGCTCCATGTCTCCACCTCCAGCCCCCTGATGATCCACCCCCTCCTCCTGATCCCCGTCTCTGAATGCTTCATCACATCGAGCACCTCCCCAATAGGTACTACGACTATCGTTGCCGACGAGACATCGCTGGCGCATGTGAGAAAACCGGTATGTCTCCGCTTCGCGGGCTCCGCGGGTTCCGCGGGCTTCGCTAGCCACGCCTTAGCCAGGCGTTCTCCACACTGCATTGCAGAAGGCCCAACACACAGGGGAAGGGGAACGGAAAAATAACGAGGGCATGGCAACGGGAGCTCGTGTATATGTACGTATACGAGTGTGCTCTCACAGTCACCTAGTCGTTGTTTTTTCTGACGGAGCACGACACGAGGCGGCATTTGTATTCCTTCCGTTCAGGTGAACGTCAACATTATTATATCTTCCAGCGTGGAGGATACAACTCACGAACTCCTTACCCGTGCCGCAACATGCTTTAAGCGCCATGCTGCTGATGATAGCGGTCTACCACGAACGGCGACGTGTGCTGGCTATACGGGGCGCTAGAGAGTGCAGTAGGCTGTGACCCAATCCGTTCGCGACTGGGTGTATGCTATGAGCGAGGTATACAGCAGACACACCAACACTGACAACACTCAACGACAGAACCGAACCGAACCCGAACCCGAACCCGAACCCGAACCCGAACCCAACCCAACCCAACCCAACCCATAACCACGCTCTTTGGCTATGGCCCATTTGGGGCTTCAAAGAAGAAATTTGATTATAGAAGTTAACGGTTACAGCAACGGCGACTGCTTGATTACAGGATGATATCATACAATGGGTGGTGTCCGGGTTTCGAGGAGGCGTACGGCACGGGGACAACATATGCATTCCTACTCGTACTGCTGGGCGCTCACGCTGCTCGAATATAGACGGCAACTACAGTACATCTCGAATCACACACGAATACCACAAATGACTTCGTATAAAACAGATTTTCTTTCGTACGCAACTTGCGAAGTCGAGCATTAACCATTCAATAAGTCGAACTCACCGCTGACGTACTTGTAATGAGTGTATCTACACGGTTGACAACGCCAAATTCGTCCTTGTGTTGGTCGTTGTCGAGGGGGTTCCAGTTTACAGTATCACCCATATATCACCCAACGATTCTGCGCGCATGTACTGAAAAGATACGCATAAGTGCCTGGCACTGCTGCAGCAGTACGAGTTTCGGCTGATATACACCGTACGACGACGTATGTTTATGTTGGGCATTGGGTACGTAATGATTTTCATTGTTGGCGACGAGTCGCTGAAAATCGTTCAACTATGTATGTATGTACTGCTGTAGGTGGAATTACGTCAGGGGCTATTTTGAGAGCTACAGGGAAGATCGCCTGTCACGCATGTTGCGTAGTTAATCTATTTTGCAGAAGGACTGCGCGTACTACGAATACGTACTATTAATACGTACGCGTACTTTTGCACCAGTGCTACAAGTACTACTGCTGTTCTGCTGCAGTATGCCATGTACAGCAGCCATGCAAACATATCAGCATGCCCAGTGTGTCAAAAGCATATTGATTGCATTCACCAACGCGTGTGTGTATGTGCTGGATCGCTATCCGCTCTCGACCTGGTACACGATCCAATATTAATAGTGGCCCTAAAGATGCTCGCAAGTAGGGGTGGACGTGAACAGCGAGGTAACATCAAAGGCTCGTCCCGCACACCTGGAGCCCCAGTTTCGCAGCTTGCCTCGACGTATATAGAATTTGCTGCTGCACGAAGTCACGCCGCCTTTTTTTCTGGAGTAGACAACGCCACTTGGTCCGACCGCATCAGCTGGCCAGAGGCTCAGCCAGGATGCCGGAAGCTTTGCCAAGGCCTCGCTGGCAGCTTCATTACCGTCGGGTGCCTACCAGCCATCATTTCACGGTGCCATGAGACATACGCCGTACGTAGCGTGCTTCGTGTTTCCTTCCCCTGTGGTGTGCGATGTTGCGGTTGGAGAATGAAATACGTAACGCCGAACGCCGGTCGTCGAAAAGGAACATTTATTCGAAATTGCGCCGCATTTTTCGATTTTTTTAGATTTTTTCCCTCCCTCGGAGCTCGAAGCTTGTTGGAGGCAGCCTGTGGCGCGGGCAGTTGCGTCATAGCACCTGGCCAGGCACGGACTGTAACGGCCAGCGTGATACAGTTTGGCGTGCAGCGTATCTGCGAAGATAGTCGTACACGATTAGGTGTGTGGCGGCAACGTCTGAGCCGTCGCGTTTTGCTTGTTTTTGGGTTGTTGTTTTTGCCGGCGAAATCCATTCCGACGAAGGATCGCGATTCTCGGTCGGCACTCGTACGACTCAAACCAGCACCTCAGCGCGCCCAGAGGAGGTATTGATAGGACGTGAGGACGCCATGGCATCTTCGCCGGCGTCTCAAACTCCTCTTCCGAGCGAAACGTTCCCGTATCAGGCAAGTTAAAGTCGATGTTTCGCCCGGAGGTGCGCGCGGCACACGATACCTGGTACAGGTGCGAGTATATCATACTGGCAGGATACAACGCCAAGCAGTTCCCCGAAATACCCTCGTTCGCTGCGTGTAGGATACGGGAATCTTCCGCCCTCTCCAGGCCCAACGGAGCAGCTATCTACGTAGGAAATCAAAACGTTTGCTCGTGCGTACTCGTACACAGTAGTACGTTAAGCCTACCCTGGGTATTGCTGGTATTGATGTACTGCGCAGCTGTACCAGGAGATACGATTCTCCCAGCTACCACCACCGTTGTCGCAAGTTTGAGAGGTTTATACGTACTGTCTGTACGGGCTTTAAACCACTACACATGCGTACGCACTGTATGTACGAGCAGGCTACGTACACAGCAGTACGCATGATCCATCTCCGTCCCACGTAGAAAACGTTAGTGTCGCAAATGCACGAACCCTTCACGAGAGGAGTGTATGGTATAGGACACGCGCGGTCCACACATATATACGCGTACTATTAATACTACGAACCCGTATCGCGTAGCCCTTGCAAAGCTGAGTATCGACTACCTCTTCCAAAGTTGTATGCGCATGATGTGGAGTGTATGCATACATAATAGGACACAATATAATAGGGGGGGGTTAGTTCAAGCCCTTGGCCGGAAATGTTTACAGGGGTGGGGGGGGAGGTTTGGTTCAGGTGCTTTGTCGCACAAAGTACTTTGTCGGAAAAATACACATGTATACGTACGTAGGGGGGAGAGGTTTGGTCCAGGTACTTAACGTTTCTGGCCCTATTTTTATAGGGTTACAAATAACAGGCATCAATCTAGAAGAGTGTGACAGGTAAATGGTATACCGGTACTTATTATCTGGTGTGTTTTTTGGGGGGCGCGAAGTCGTTCACCGCGACCCTTCAATCGTACAGAAAACAATGAAAAATGCAAGGAATGGTTTTTGGTTCGACATATAGCACAAAAAAAAGGGGAGGGGGGGGTAGGTTTGGTTCAGGTATGTGTTGGGTCAGACAAGCACTCCTGGCTGTGACGCATTTCTGCGTTAATAAACCATGATCGATTGTTGTTTTTGCGTTTATCAGGGTCGTCTACTCGCCATGCAGCAGCGGAAGCGTCACGCCGACCATGACGCGCTCCTACTGCAAAACCGGATCAACCTCTTACGAAAAGAGGAGGCAAAGGTACGTATCATACGACGGCGGGGGTTTCGTACGTGGTGAGCATACCCTCGTGGTGGGCCACGGGTTATACGTATGTATACAGCGAAAAAAACAAGAAGCGCCGACGCGTGCTGCGATAGCGGTATGTATGACTGACTGATGTGCCTTTTTTGGCCAAAACAATGGTTGTAACTGGCGGGTTGACTCCGACTGAAGAAGTATCCATTTTTTGTTGGGAGACGTCTGTATGATGTTATTTTGCCTCTTTCGCTAAATTAAATAAGTATACCCCCCCCCCATACCACGAACAACCTGCCTAAAACAATACATCATTTGTTTTGGGACTAGCGCAAAACACCTTAAGGTCGGGTTGCGCGAAAATTCTTAGTTGAATATCGAGCTGTTCATGTGAGAAGCCCAGAAATAAGCAACCACCCTTACAAGGCATTCCTCCAACCGTTTTGTGAGGAGCTCAGAAAAAAAGCCACCACCCCTACGAGTATATGTATCATACATAGGAAGCTGCATTCCACCAGGTACTGGGCACGAGTAATAACAAGCGAGAGTGCAATATTTCAATAAGCCGCAGCAGTCACATCTCTTCCGGGGTAAGGAGTGAGTGTATATACCACCAAATTTGAAGTCTGTGTTTTGACTATGCTTTGAAATCTCAACAAACGAGTTACTACTGCTGTAGTGGCGTTGTGTTGTCGATACATTTAACTTAGGCTATACAGCAGTATTATCCTATTTGGTCCACCGAAAGTCAGAAACGTGACAGAGTTTTGCCAGATTCTTCCTATTAATATTAGTTGCTACCGCCGTAGAATTTGGTATACGCTGTATCCCTGGTTCATAGGATCATATATACTCGTACTCATACAGTAGGGTTGCTCTTTTACTTTTCGTGCGTGAGACTTTGTTGTGTTTCGCTTGTTGTTTTTTAATCCCCACCGGAGATCTGGTGCTGCTGTTATTTGTTCCGGGCGATCGCCGGAAAACTCGGAACCTTCGGTTAGTTGTGACTTTCCGTCGGCCACTGTCGTTTACCGGTAGGTCATAATGACGTACCACTCTGGGCGAAACGATCCTCACATATATATGTCCGTCGTTTCTTGTCCAGAACTGTATAAATCCTCAGAGGAGGGGCCTCGGAAAACGTAGGGCGCCTCTCTACCGTCGACGACCGTGTGCTGCTGCTACTGTTGCTGCTGCTGCTGCTGCTGCTGCTTCTGCTGCTGCTGCTGTAGGTTAAGCGCACAGCAGTAGCATCAGTGACATGATGGGGCGCGCGCGCGTGTTTTGTTGTGTATGGTACGTACTACTCTGTAGTTTGTGCATGTACGAACGCATTCCTGCCCCCCCCCCGGCCCCAGTTATGTCTGCTTCGCGTGGCGATGCTGTATCCTTATCTGTGCAACATGTGGCTTTTGTTTTTTTCGGCACCTCTCTCTGTCTGTCTGTCTCTCTCTATTGGCAGGCGTGGAAGAAGATTGAAACGGCAAAGCAGCGATCGGCGGAAATCTTGCGCATGCGGGAGCAGAACGAAAGGAGGGTGGTGGAGCGAATCTCCGCGGCGGAACGGCAGGCGAGTAACAGAGACACTCACCACCCACCGCCCTTCTTTCTCATTTAATTATGTTTACCCCCCCCCTTCAGAGACTCTCACTTCCACGCCTCGCCCTTATAAAAAGTTTAGTACGGTCCTCCGCAATAGCTCAAGTATTTAATGAATTAATTTTCATCCACCCCCACCCACACTATTCTTTGGAAAATTGAGGGGCCAACAAGACAAAACGAAACGAAACAAAAAGGCTTTCCCCCTCCCCATATATATATATATAAATGCTACCCACTCTGGCCGAAAATATAGTCCCCTATTGCACTCTGATGTCAACATCAGACGGGGACTGTTTTTCCGGACAAAGTTGTGCAAACCTCGTCCCACACACCATACCAAAAAAAAACAAAAACAAAAAAGTTATTCCACCCACCATTACATTAAACCGAAAGTTTTTTCACTCACCACAATATGACAACTGACGTGTTTCTTAGTTTATTACTAAGACCAACTATTATGGGAAAGTTTTGAGCCGTGATTTCTGGCGATTATTTTTCTAGTTTTGAGGATCCAGAAATATGTACATAAGAAATAAGGACCATCTATTATGGCTTCTCATTTTTTTAACTGGTTCTGTAGAGTATTGGTTCGTCTCGTTTGCGTCAAACGACGCAAAGCCAACGGCCGCCGCACCACAGCGAGCGTGGTCTCGGCATCGAAGTACGGGTGGATTTTCGCCGCGGACGTCGAATCGCCATCGCTGCTGCTGCCGCCACCGCTGCTGCTGCTGCTGCGACGTCGAATCGCCATCGCTGCTGCCGTTTTTGTTGCCGTTGCTGCTGCTGGTATCGCTTCCATGCGAGGGAGAAGCGATAGCTTTTACACAGGCATCATAGCCCGTAGGTACAGCTTGCCGTACGTGTGATGCTTTGGCGTGGGTGACAGATATACTCGGCAGATGGGCAGCAGCACTGCTGCTGTAGTGACAGTACACAAAATTCAAGTAACTCTCAGTTCCTGGAGGCCGGAGAGACCGCCAGGAACTGGGCTCAGTTCCTGGAGGTTTTGCAGATTTTTGCCCCCTCCAGGAACTGAGAGCAAACATAACGATGATTTCCTGGCCCATAATAGATGGTTCTGATTTTTGGGTTTCGGAGGTCGCTGCAAACTACGAGTACAGAAATCACGGCTCAAACATTTCACATAATAGTTGGTCTAATATGACAAAAAAAAAACACCGGTGATATCCACCCCGCCACTGCAAACAATAACTGTCCCTGAAACTCGCGGCTGTTTTTTATTTCGCTATGTTGTTTTTGTTTTCGCTTTTTCGTTTTTGTTTTCGTTTTTTTTTTTCGTTTTTCGCTTTCGTTTTTTTTTCAGTCGGACGACTGCAAGCTGCAGAAGGAGAGAAACCAGACGGTGGAAGAAAATTCCCGTCAAAATCGGATGCGGATTCACCAGGAGCTCGCGGCAGCCAAGAGAGACGGCGTCGCCCAGGCGAGAAAAAAACAAAACAAAAAAACGAAAGCTAACCCGACCGACCGAGCAGTGTTGTAGTGTTTGCTTTGCGTGCGACACTGTCGCATCTCCGACGATGAAGTTGATAATCCGCGTTTAACTCCCCATTACTTGACATTTTGATTAAAAAAAACTCCTAAGCGGTCGAGGGTAGGGGTAGGGTTATAGGGGTAAGGTTTGGGGTTCGGGTTCGGGTTCCGGTTCTGTTTCGGGTTCTGTTTCGGGTTCTGTTTCGTGTTCGGGTTCCGATTCGGGTTCGGGTTCGGGTTCGGGTTCGTTTCGGGTTCGGGTTCAGGTTCAGGCTCGAGTTTTGGTTCGGGTTCGGGTTCGTGCCCGGGTTCGGTTTCGAGTTCGGCTTCGGCTTCGGGTTCGGGTTCCGATTCTGTTTCGGGTTCGGGTTCCGGTTCTGTTTCGGGTTCGGGTTCGGTTTGGTTCGGTTCGGTTCGGTTCGGTTGGGTTCTGTTCGGTTCGGTTCGGTTCGGTTCGGTTCGGTTCGGTTTGGTTCGGTTCGGTTCGGTTCGGTTCGGTTCGGTTCGTTTCGGTTCGGTTCGGATTCGGGTTCGGGTTCGGGTTCGGGTTCGGGTTCGGGTTCAGGTTCAGGTTTCGGTTCGGGTTCGGGTTCGTGCCCGGGTTCGTGTCCAGGTTCGGTGTCAGGCTCAGGTTCGCGTTCGGGTTAGGGGTAGGGTTGGGGTTATGTTTCGGGAGTGAAGTCGCGTACCAATTTGCTTGTTTGTTTGTTTGTTTGTTTGTTTGTTTGTTTGTTTGCTTGTTTGTTTTCGTTTTTTTCCCCATCCCATGTATTATCTTTCACCCTTCCTTTCTCTCTCCTCCCTACTACTACTGTGGTCGTAACTCAGATCCGGGCTCACAAATATGGGCGGAAATGTATGAATATTTTGGTTACAATAAACGAAAACCGAACGATCCTCATGATATAGTTGCGGCCAGAGTGGTAAACATTCAACCATGTTCGTCGATCCTGGACCTTGATCTGGCTCCGACACCGCCATTATTTAAGAAGCTATTGGCAGGGGACAGGCTCAATCGACGCCGCCACGCCACGTCAAAGAACGCTAGCTTCTTGATACGGGACAGAGTGTTATAATTTCCCTCGTAGGACTTTTCGTTAAGATTTATCGTGATGGAGAAACAAAATCCGGCCATAAAAAGCTCGGATATCTTAATCCAGCACGAGCTTTTGCTTGCGGCACACCGTAAGCGAGACGGTGTCACCCAAGTGAGGTGAAAAAGCTATCTCCGACGAGCGAGTGGGTGGGTGGGTGGATGGACATACCCACGCTTCCGTTTGTATTACATGGCCCACCCACTGCACCGTCGTGATCTGCTATAAGCCTACCGAGGGACAGTTGACCTCTACAGTAGTAATCGATACACTCGTGCAGAGGGGGTTGGCCTTGTGACGATCGGTGGGAAGAGCCCCGGGTGACACGATTTCTTGAGTCTGCATTACATCGCGGGTGAGGCACAGCAGCCGGCCAATGGGGGGCAAAACCAGTGCTTTTTCCGTGCGGCTCTCCCCTGGAGTCTAAACCTGGAACCCAACCTGTCCAACAACAATTTTATGTATATGTACATATGTATGATACGTACCCGAACGAAAACATACCGATCCCCTTATCGGTCTCCGGAGATCACATGCAGCTACTCCCATCAGGCATTGGTACGAGAACGTCCAACCACCAACAACGAGAGTACATATCATAAGTGTACCGTATATGACAGACACTGTATACCACACCCCCTCGGACGAAGTTCAACGTTGATTTGCTCGACGACCGGTCGAGCGCTAACCCAGAGCGACCCGTCCATAGAAAGATCTCGACGAGATGCTCCGAAAACCGCCTTTTTTCGTTGTCGGTGCCCCCCTGGTTATGGAGAAAAATGGCCTTGAAATTCGCCCCAGGGGGTGTGATATACACTGTCTGCCATATATTGGGGTATGCTAAGGTGGAGGTGCACGAAATATTTTATGAGGTTCCTCCCTTAAGGCGATATATACTATTAAGGGGGACCATAGTAAATAGGACCTAAGGTACACACAAAAAACTATATACTTACCTGTTTTTCCTAACAATATTTGGTCCTATTTATTGTGGTCCTCCGTAATAGTATACTGGTATCAAGTAAAAACAAACGATTTTGAGAAAAACGAAAACGCAACCTATAACCCCTTGAGAACTGGTGCCACGAATTTGGGGAAAAACTACTTGGAATTAGTATGGGACATTTTTTTCAGTTCTGAATAGGTTAAGGTATTAAACGAAAAAATAGTGCAAAAAAAAAAGAAAAAGGCATTCCGACGATTTTATTTTTAGGAGCCCCCCGTCATGCAGAAAAGATTTGCCTTGTAAGGCAAGAAAAATGCTACCCCCTATCGTAGCACGCCTCCACAGTGACATATGTTGTAAGGCTCAGTTTGGGCTGCCGACGACGCCATAGTGTAACGCGAAAAAAAGAGGAGTGACACCAAGGACATGCTTAGTGGGCAATACCTGCAAGGGGATATGATACTACTGCTGTGTGTGTCTCACCCAGCCACGTTACGCGGCACCAAGATTAAATTGTGGTCTTGTTTGTGTTCGACAGCCCGAGTTAAAATTGAGAAACAGTTGTGGTGAGCTTTGTTTGCGTTCGACTTCTTGGCGTTAAACCGTTCTTTCTACCCGTCGACGCCCAGCACACCCAGTGCCCGCACCGATTCTCCTGCCCAGAGAGATATATACAAGTTCTATCATAGATGGAAAAAAAAAACGAAATGCAAAAAAGACAGTACATCGTAAACGTGCGTGAGACACGAGTTTCACAGAAGACTCTTGCTTGGGCTAAACTCCGGTTCTCGTATTTTGATACAGACATGGGGGTATAACATGCTAATTTCAGCGTTGATCAAATGTACTGGTGAAATGTGAATCTAAAACTTCAACCAAGCGTGGATTATATTGCCGTTCGTTGGAATGGTAATTTTATATGGTCTAGCGATATTTTCGTGCAAACATTTACGGCAAAACTCCCGAAGCAGCATTTTGCTTTGCTGGAGTTCACGCTTTTTGTGTGTGTGTGTGTGTGTTTCCTTATCGCTCGACAGGTGCGGCAAGAGAAACAGCGCATCCGGGAAGACATCATCAGCATGCGACAAGACCACTTCCGGGAAAATAGAGAAAAAAGGTTTGCAAGAGACTCAGCCAAACCAACGAACATGCACGCACGCGCCCTCGCTCACGAAACGTTTAATCCCTTTAGGGTTTAGTTTCTGTTTCGGCTCAAAAGTACCTCTAACTTTTCTTGACCGTGTTTTTTTTACCGGGTGTTTCTGACCGTGGGTTTCTGACCGTGGTTTTTAGTCTGTTTTTCGCCGCCGAGCGAACCGGGCGGACTTATGTCCTCAAGCAAGCCACGACCACGCGCTCGCGGCGGTGCATTCTCACATGTCACCCCCCGCTCCGTGGGAAGTCTCTCTCTCTCTCTCTCTCTCTCTCTCTCTCTATCTCTCTCTCCCTCTCCCTTTATCTCCGCGCACACACGCCTTATTCTCGGGAGGTCGGTTTCCTTCCCTATCTCTAAAACCAATCCTCTCCTTTTTTTCTACGGTCTTTAAACAAAACAAAACAAAACAAAACAAAACAAAAAAGGTCGGACATCAAGCAAAAGGAGGAGGAAGCGCGGACCGCTCGGTTGGAAGGGAGAGCCCGCCTCGTGGAGGAGTCCAGAAAATCGTACGAGGATCGCGTGAGGAGGGAGGAGGACGAGATCGCCGCCCGCGAGCAAGACGTAAGTAAACGTGTGGCGGGTAAATTTCGCACCAGGTAGTATTTTAACCCCCTCCCTACCCCCTTAAAAGCGGGACCGCGCTGCCAGTGTGGGTAAAAAAACAAACACTCGGAATGCAAGTCAATTTGTTTTGGAGTCTGCACAGTGCACAGTACAAGGGGTTGTCAAGTAATTCAGGGATAATTGATGGGTGTATTGTGAATGGTACAATTCTGAAATAAGAGCTGCATATTGATTGTCAGATGGCACATTGAGTTTAATATTAAGGGTCAAGTAATTTCCTGGCTGGTGCTTGCTTGCTTGCCACACGTCCACATGTCGCGCAGATCGTCGCCGATCCCCCCTTTATGGTTGACCCGAAGTTGCTTTATTGTCGCGTGCATAGTTTTAGGAGATTTCACATGCGAATATGTACCTCTGGTACAATACCGGTTCAAATCACGGCTGTTGTTAGCGGGGCGCTCCAAAGTATACGTACACTCCGGTAGGCACCCGGGTACCTAACTTGGTGGTTTAAGTAATACTCCGATAGGTATCCGGGTACCAGACTTGGTGGTTTAGGTCATAGTATCCGGGTACCAAACTCGGTTGCCATGTGCTCCGGTAAGTATCCGGGTACCAAACTTGGTTGTTTTGGTCATGCTCGGGTAGGCACCCGGGTACCAAACTTGCTTGTTTAGGGAATGCTCGGGTAGATATCCGGGTACCAAACGTGGCTGTTTAGGTCATACTCGGGTGTACAGATATCTTGGTACCAAACTTGGTTGCATAGGTCATACCATGTACTCCGATGGGTATCCGGGTATCAAACTTGGTTGTTTTGGTCATACTCGGGTAGGCACCCGGGTGCCAAACTTAGTGCTTCAGGTCATGCTCGGGTAGGTATATGGGTACTAAACGTGGCTGTTTAGGTCATACTCGGGTATATAGATATCCGGGTACACCAAACTCGGTTGCATAGGCCATACCATGTACTCCGGTAGGTATCTGGGTACCAAACTTGGTTGCTTCGGTCATACTCGGGTAGGCACCCGGGTACCAAACTTGGTGGCTTTGGTCATGCTCGGGTAGGTATCCGGGTGTCAAACTTGGTTGTTGAGGTCATACTCGGGTACGCACCCGAGTACCGAGCTTGGTAGTTTAGGTCATATTCGGGTAGGCAACCCGAGTACCAAACTTGGTGGCTTTGGTCGTACTCGGGTATGTATCCGGGTGTCAAGCCTGGTTGTTTAGGCCATACTCGGGTAGGCACCAGGCACCAGGGTATCAGGCCTGACTATTATGTTCATACTCGGTGCCAAGCCTCCCAAGGTGATGCAAACCCCTTTCTTTCGGTTTCGTGTTTCCAGGTGGCGCGGATGGAGCAAAAGGAGCTGTCGTTAATACAGCAGCTCAAGAGCACCCAGGCAAGCACCCGCCCCCCCCCCGTCTCCTCCCTCCTCTCTCTCTCCGCCCCCACCCCCCCCACTCCAATCAAAACTGAGCCATTGCTTACAGATGTATGTATATACCTTGCCATTACCCTTACGGTTCTACTCTGTGGTGCCGGCATTGTTGGCTGGCGCATACCGGCTGGCGCTATAGAGGGACCACCACTGCTGTACCATACCTCGGAAGGAGCTTTCCCAGCGGTTAAAACAAATCCGCGCATCCCCTCACGTTCGGGTAGACCCTGTATGTACTGTACAGTACTGTACAGCTGCAAGTGCCAAGACCTGGGGGATCAGCTACGTACGCACGTACTACTTGGAATTAGCTTCAGAAACGGTCTCTACAGAGTGGAAGGGGAGGCTTATGTTCCTCTTTTACACCAACGCTGCAAAGCGTTACCTCGACTCTATCTCCTTACACTGCTGTGTTGCCTAAAGAGGGTTTAGCCACGTCATGCCATTTCGCTCGGATTTTCGCGCCCGCGCCCCCGGATATCGCGCGACAGCAATGCCGTTACCATCACCCCTTTCTCGCCGCTTTCCCGACGATACGTACATACAGAGTGTAGCTCGTTTTCTTATTCTTCCGACTTTCCGGCGTAACACTTTGCTGAATGCTGCAACGTGTTCTACCCTCTCCCACTTTTTTAGCGACGTCCACGAAACATTTGTTTACCTAGAAACATTGACGTAAGCTCGCTTAAGCGACCCCTCCCCCACCCCCCCGTCGCCTGCAAAGTGGGCAAAAACTGGCGAGTACCTCCCATCTTCTCCTTGGCTGCTCTCTCCATACGACTGCACATCAATAGCGCGGGTTCTCCATTGAACCCCCCTGTCATCTGCCTACCCCCTGCTTAACCCCCCCAACTCAGCTGGTACTCATAACAGCGGTAACTATCTTAGGCTCTCCCTGACCATCTGCTAAACAGCTCCCCCACCCCCCGCCCCCCCGACGCCATCCCGCCTCGCTTGTGCTTCCACATCTACGCCTGGCCTGGGTTGACGAGGGCAGGCGATGCAACAAATGGCCTATGCCGAGTTGGAGGTTGCTCTGAGCGATTCCCGCGCTCTTGCGGCGACGCCCTTTGTTTCTCAGCACCCGGGGGTGAGTGGTCGTGGTTGGTTTAGAGTGCCGTTGGAGTGCCGTTGGCAGTGCCGTTGGCAGTGCCGTTGGCAGTGCCGTTTAAGTCCCGTTATAGTGCCGTTATAGTGTCGTTATAGTGCCGTTGGTGTACCATCAACGTTCGGTTGGAGTGTCATGGGGGTGTTGCGGGAGTGCCGTCGGAGTTCCGTTGGTGGAATAACCTTGGGGGGGGGGGTCCGTTGTGCCGCTAGAGTGCCGTTGATGTTCCGTTAAGGTTCTGTTGGAGTGCCGTGGGAATACCGTGGGACTTTGGTGGGACTGCCGTTGGAGTGCTGTTTGAGTTCCATTGACGTGCCCTCCGGAATGCCGTAGGATCACCGTTGGCGTGCCGGTAGGGTGTCGATAGAGCGTCTTTAGCATGCCGTTCGAGCACCGTTAGCGTGGCCGTTGGGTTGCGGTTAGAGTACGTTATGTTTAGGTGTCGTTGGACTGCCGTTGACGTGCCGTTGGAGTGCCGTTAGAACTCCCTTAAGGATCATTTCTATCCTGTTAAATTGTCGTTAGAGTGCCGTTAGTGTGCCCTGAGAGAGCCGTTTGAGCATCGTTACAATGCCGTAAGAGAGTCGTTGGAGAGACGGTGGCCTACAGTTTGATAATATTTTCAAGTGTCGTTAGAGTGGCGTTATAATATCAGTTGTGTGAATGGTGGCGTCAGAGTGACGATACAGTGTCGTAGAGTGCCGTTGGCGTGTCGTCGGGATGCCGTTCGAGCGCCGCTAGTGTGCCGTTGGCGGGTCGTTAGAGCGCTGTAGAGTTGCCGCTGACGTGCCGCTGGAGTGCCGTTAAAGTGCCGTTATAACGCTTATAAAGTACCCTCAAATGGCGCCAGAGTGCCGTTAGAGTGCCGTTAGAGTAAGATGCGCTGACATCGACGCAGACCGATACAGGAGGGGCGGGAGCGGTTACTGTCAGGATGAAAAGCTCATTTACGGTCTGTCAACATGGCGCATGCTTGAACCGTTCACCGAAAAACCTTTATTTTTTTCACTTGCGTTAACCCGCGTTTGGGAGAGACCCTGATTCAAAATAAAATATTCAGTAGCCCGTTTTGACGCAAGAGCCGGGCACGTTCTAGGGTCTGCACCATACTTCAAGAAAAAAAACAATGTTGTAGTGCTGAAACGAAGCAAACCTTCAGACGTTGTTCTGTTTGTTGTTTTTATAGACCGCACAGAGCGCCACATGGGCCTCGTGTGAGTTCTTCCTCCCCAACACTTCTTCTCCCCCTCGGGGCGGGACCGGGGTGGGAGGCGGAGAGAGGGGGGGCAGCGGGGCTGGCACGGCGGTTGACACGCTGAGCCAGAGGTTCGCGCAGCTTGCTGCCCTCGAAGGGCGCGCGGAGGTGCGGAGGGCGGTGGCTGCGGCGGCGGCTGTGGCGGCGGCCGCGGCGGCCGGAGCAACGGGAAGGTTAGTCGTCGCTTTTTTGCTGGTTTCGGTCTTTGCGTGTGGGCGCTTTGGTTGTGGAGATTTTGTTGATGTTCTTGTTTTTTTTTGTGAGTTTTGTGTGGTTTTCGGGGTGTTTTCGGATCTTGGGGAGGCGTTGCGGTCGTGGTTGTTTTGCCGTCTTTACAGGAATTTTTTTGTCGTGGGATTTTTGTGCTTGTTTTTTTTTTTTTTTGTCTCCTCGTACGTGAGAGTTTCAGTCTCAGTGTTTTGGTATTTTAATTTCGGTATTGTACGGAGTTCCTCAAGTGACCGACCACCCTCAGGAAAAACATTTTTTTCTATACTATTATTAGTATAGTCGAGGGTGTTCGACCCTACGACTACGAGAAAAACAACCTAAACTTCTTTCTCAGACAGTGCAGAAATGAGAAACAAACCAGTGCGTCCGGATTTTTGTGGACGAAATTAGGAAAACGCGATGCGTTTTTTTCAGATTTGTGTTTTACTTGGTTTTAGTATACCCCCCCCCTTTGTCTGGGTCTCGGCATTTTTTTTCGTAGACCCCTGGTCTTGGTGTTTGGTATATGATGTGTGGTACTAACGATTTTGATAGCGCCGTTCCCCTCACCCCCTCTCCTTCTCCCACAACAATGTTCATAGCCCCATTCCCCTCTCCTTCTGCCGCAGCTTAGCGGGACGCGCCCGCGGAGGTGTTCCAAACGCCCCGCACATCACCTGCTCGCGGGATTATCCCCGTTTCCTATAGTTCATGCTACATGTTAATAACGATTTTTGTAGCCCCACTCCCCTCTGCCGCAGGTCAGCGGGACGTGCCCCCGGGGGTCATCCACACGCCCCACATACCGCCTCCTCCTCCTCACCAAACCCCCATCTTCTTATAGTTTATGCTTTACTTCGTACTTGGAAGCACGATAATTGAACGACCTTGACCTTACGGCCAACCCCCATGTTCTATACTCTTATGCTACATGTTATTCCCGACTTTTCATAATCCCAGTCCCCTGTCCTCTCCTCCTTTTTTTCCCACACAGGTCAGCGGGACATGCCCGCGGGGGGGCGGCGCACACCGCCTCCTCCTCGACCAACTCCACCTCGGCTGCCGCCGGTTCCGCTACCGCGGCGCCGTCTTCCTCGCGCGACGGGCACGCCAGGGACATGATGATCCTCGAGCGTGCGTGCTCCGCTTCCGGTACTGCCGGTGGGCGGGTCTCGCCGGGGGGGGTTGGGTCGGCGTCCGGTGTGGGCGGGCGCAGTGGTGGTGGTGGTGGTGGTGGCAACAGCAACGGCGGCGGCCGCAACACCGCTCCCCACCACCGCCACCCTCCCCACCCCCGGTCCCCGCACCAACAGCGCCTACAACAACGCCAGCAGCAGCAGCAGCAACAGCACCAGCGCCATATCGACGCCGACGCCGCGCTCGAGCGAGAGCTGGCCATCCTGAGGCAGGCCCGGGCGGCCCAGGCTGCCGCTTCGGCCTCGCACGCCGCAGCCGCCGCGCATGCCGCCTCTCGAGGCTTCGGAGGCGTAAGCGGTGCAAGTGGCGGTGGCGGCGGCGGTTTAGGGCTTGGGGCGTGGCCCCCGGAGCTGCTAGAAGCGGCTGCGGCGGCGGGATTGGCGCTCCCCCCCGTCCCGGGCGGGAGGGGTGGGAGCGGAGGTGGAGGTGGAGGCGGTGGTGCGGGAGGGGATGGGGGTGCCGCTGGGGGGGGAGGCGGGGCTGGTGCTGGGGCGGGAGCCGGAGCTGGGTCTGGAGGGTATGCGGGGCATAGGCTTCCTAGTGGTGGTGGTGGTGGTGGTGGAGGCGGGAGAGCTTCGGGGACAATTTTGAGGATGGTGAGGGAGAGGGTTGGTGGTGGTGGAGGTGGAGGTGGTTATTTTTTTGTGACTTCGGTGGTGGCCGGCGCATTGGAAGGCGCTTTGAGGGGGGGGGGGGGGGTGGCGTGCCGTACTTTTGTTTTGCTTTTTATTAAGTGTTTTTTGTTGAAGAATTCCCCAGGGATAAAGAAACACACAACATACGGAGTACAAAGCAGTGCGATGATATACATCATATCTGCTGTGGCAACATCGTACACCTCCACCAAGAGAAAATAAAATGAATCCAAAGGAATTAGGAAAGAGAACAGAGTAAAAAGGAGAGAAATAAAAAAAAACTGAAAAAAGGGAAAAAAAAACGGAAAAAGAGGGAAAAAAAAGGAAGAATAAAGGGGAAAAGAAAAAAAGAACTTGAGCAGACGCTGTTACTCTGCCCCCCCCCCCGGTTGATACGGAATTGGCCAGACTCTACCTCATGGCCGATCGCTGTTCGGGCTATTCGCGATGGTTTGTAGTTGGTAGGGTTTTTTTTTCCGTGGGTGTGGTTGGGTGTAGGTCGGGTTTTTTTGTTTGGGTGCGATGGGTGAACAGGGCCCTTTACGTGCGGTTGTTCGCTTCGGGTTGTTCTTTTTTTTTATTAATGTGGTGGATGAACCTCATATATGTGTCATACCCCTTACTTTATCCGCGTTCCCTTTCTCCGTGCTCGCCATCGGCTTTCCCTCACTACGTTGCGTCCTGCCGCCCCCGCGCCACCCGCGCCTCCCGCTCCCCCCCCTGCTTCGCTCTCTTTCCCTCCCTCCCTCCTGTTGCCCCTCCCCCCCCCCCCCCCACTCTCCCCTCTCCTCGCCCCATCTGATTCTCCCTCCCTCTCAACAATAGACCATCCCTGGAATGGTCGACGAAGACTCTCCAGTTGGACCAGGGGTCCGAATTCAACTCATGTCCACTCGGAGAGCCCCGCCGGCTCCGCTGCCTCCTTCTTCCCAACAGCAGCAGCAGCAACAGCAGCAGCAGCGGCAGCAACAGCAGCAGCAGCAGCAGCAGCAGCAGCAACGTTCGCTTCCATCATCATCACGGCAGTCGCCACCACCAGCAGCACCAGCAGCAGATGGGTCGTTGTCGCCATCTATGGCACCATCGCCTACCGGCGCCACCCCGACCCCGTCAAAAACAGCACCCAACAGCAGCAGCAACAGCGGCAGCGGCAGTGGTGGGGGTGGGGTCGGTAGCGGGGGTGGCCGCGAAGGCCGTAGCGGGGGCGGGGAGGGGGGCGCTAGTCGGAGCCGGAGCGGCGCCATCGGCGCCAGCGGAAGCGGCGGTAACAGTAGCGGTGCCCCCCCCGCCCAAGCTGAATCGAGGTCGAGGAGCCGAGGGAAGGGGAGGGCTAACAGCGACAGCGCTAACAGCGGCAACAATAGCGCTAGCGCTAGCGGCGCCGGCGCCGGCGGCTCCAAGGAGGGCTCCAAGGGAATCGGGAACTCTACGAGGGGCAGCAGGAGCTCAAGGGGGGGCAGCAGCGGGGGGTCTAAGGCCGCCACCGAAAGACCTAGGGCCAGGGCCAGCGGCAGCGGCAGCGGCAGCCCTAGGGACAGTGGAAGCCCTATGTCGTCGTCTCCACCATCTCAGGCACAACCTCTCCCCCCGCCTCCTCCTCCTTCTTCCTCGTCTTCTTCTTCGTTCGCCCAACCTCCTGGTACCTCCGCAGTACGGTCTCCGCTTACGAGTCCGTCCGCGCCTTCGGCACCGCCGTCCGCTTCGGCTCGGTCTGCGTCGCTGTCTGCGTCGCCATCGCCGCCTGATCAGGCCCAATTTGGCGACTTGCCCCCTACTAGGTCTACGTCTCGGTCTCGTTCTCAAGCGGCTGCGGCTCCGGGTCGGGGTGGCCGTGGGGGCGAGGGTCGATCTAGGAGACCTTCAGCAGCAGCAGCAGCAGCAGCAACAGGGGGAAGAGCACCAGGAGGAGCAGGAGCAGGGGCAGGAGCAGGAGGAGGAGGAGAGTCAGGGGCTGGAGCAGTGACGTCTGCGTCTGGTTCAGGGCGGCCCATGACTCGCGGCCGCAGGGCCGCTGCCGCGGGCGAGGCAGGCGTTAAGGAGGAAGGCGGCGGAGCTGGGTCAGCCGTGTCGGGAGTCAGCCTCCGGTCGTCGAAACGAAAGCGCGGCGGGGGTGTTCCAGCTAGCGGTGGTGGTGGTGGTGGTGGTGGCGGCGGCGGTGATGGTGGTGGTCGTCGTGTGATGTCGTCGCGCTCGAGAGTGGCGGCGGCGGCGGCGGCGGCGGTTGTTCCCAAGGTCGAAGGTCCCGCCGGCGGCCGCAGGAGTTCCCGGTCTTCTTCCTCACCCTCTTCGCCACTGTCGCCATCTGCTGCAGCAGCAGCAACAGCAGCAACAGCAGCAGCAGGGACGGCAGGAGCAAGAGCAGGAACAAGAGCAGGGACAAGATCAGGGGCAAGAGCAGGAGCAGCAGGAGCAGCAGGAGCGGGGATAGGCACGAGGAGAGTGTCGAGGTCGGCAATGACCTTGGGTGTCTCGACCCGGCGTCGACGGGGGGCGGTGGTTGAGACGGGGGCGGGGGCCGGGGCGGGGGCAGCGGCAGCGGCAGCGGCAGGTGTATCTACAGCGTCAGCGGAAGCGGCGGTGGTGTCTGGGAGAGGCAGGGTGGGGAGAGGGAGAGGGAGAGGGAGGTCAACCTCCCCGCGGGGAAGCAGTGCCTCCGGAGTTGGCGCTGGTGGTGGTGGTGGAGGCGGCGGCGGCGCTCGCGACTCGCGCGCTTCTCGCGCTTCTTCCCCCGCCTCCTCCTTTTCCTCCTCGGTGTCGCCGCGCGGCGCCGCCCGCGCCTTCTCCTCCGCCTCCTCCTCTTCCTCCTCCTCCATGCCCGCCCTCTCTTCGCGGAAGAGGCAGAGGACGGAGGTGGGTCGACCTTCATCATCGTCATCGTCGTCTTCGTGGTCGTCAGCTCTTGCTGCTCCTCTTGTCCCCCTTCCTCCTCCTCTTCCTCCTGCGTTTGGTTCGCATTCAGGACGTAGGGCCGGTGCGGCTGGTGGTGGTGGTGCTACCGCGCCTGAGTCTGGGAGTGGGGCGGGGTCGGGGTCCAGGACAAGGTCTACTGCTGGTGGTGGTGGTAGACGGTCGAGTTCCGTCGCTTCTGTTGGGAGAAGCAGCGGCAGTGGNCGCCCCCTCCTCCTTCTCCTCCTGCTCCACCTGCTCCGCCGCCTTCCCCTTGCCCAACTCCTCCCCCGGTTGCCCCTCTTCTTCCTCCTGCTCCCCCTCCTCCGCTCCCTCCCCCCCCTCTTCCTCCTCCTCTTTCTCCTCCCTCCCCTCCTCCTCCTCCCCCTCCCCCTCCAGCACCGCTTGCTCCCGCCTGCTCCGCCGGCGTCGTCGCGGAGGCGGCACCGGTGGCACCGGCTAAAGCCCTAGACCCGCCAGCAGCAGCAGCAGCAGCAGCAGCAGAAGACGACACTGTCGACGACGATCCCGCCACCGCCGCTTTCTCGCTCCCGAGGAGTGACTGCAGAGCCGGGAGAGCCCTCTCCCCCTCCTTCTCCCCCACCTCAATCGCCTCCTCCTCCTCCTCCTCCTCCTCCTCCTCTTCCTCCTCCTCCTGCTCCTCCTTGGCCACCCTATCCGGCTTCACCCCGTCCTCCTGCTTAATCACGCCTCCTCCCTTCTTCCCACCTTCACGCTTCGATCTCCTCGTCTCACGCTTCGACCCACCACCACCACCACCAACACCAACACCACTAATACCACCAACCCCTAACCCCGGGGTCCAAATAACGCCACCAATACCGCCACCGCCGCCACCTCCCCCTCCTTTCTTCTTGGAATGACCGCTGGTAGCGGAGGCTAATTGCGCCGCTTTCACCACTGCGGGAGGGAGGAAAGTCGTCAGATATTTCCGCGAAACTTTCTTGCGGACCTCCCCGTCCTCGTACCTACCAGGTATTCGTTTTCGAAGGGGGGGGGGAGACCGGAACACAAAAAATAAACAAGATACAATATGGGAAAACGGAGGGGTTTCGGAGTGAGGGAAGGGAGGGGGAGAGGGAGAGGGGAAATTAAAGGGAAATATACAGGGATATGGAAAGGGAGAGGGGGAGGGAAAGGGGGAAAGGAAAAGGGAGAGGGGAAGAGAAAAAGAAGGGGAAGGGAGACGGAGAGGGAGAGGGAAGAGGAAAGGGAAATAGGAAGGAAGGGAGATGGGAAGGGAAAGAGAAGGGCGAAGGGCGTTTCACGGGGTGAGTCATTCGGAACAAATGCCGTGCTTCGAAACAACGAGATTGAGCGGTCGACGACCGAGATAGATCCTCACGTGCAGCGCGAATACACCGGTTGTCGTTTCGAAAGCCCACATACAGCAACGATATAGGTGGTCGCAGCACGGTGTGGTCAAACCATTCGCGACTGACTGCTAGTGACTATTACTGACTATTACTGACGGTTCCCGATCATTTGTGATAAACAAATCTGACTATTTCTGACGATGACCGACTATTACTGACTATTACTGACTATTCCTGACTATTACTGACTGTATTACTGACTATTACTGACTATTACTGACTATTACTGAACATTAGTGTAAGACATTCCCAGTAAGGCGTGCATTATCGTTGGAAAACGATGTATTACGGGAAACCATAGTAAATAGAGCCTGCGGTACACACAAAAACCTATATATTTGACAATGTTTGGTCCTATTTACTATGGCCCCCATAATAGTTAAGAGAGTTGTTTTTGCCACCTGACACGGTGTCGCACTCAATTCAACCATGCCCCCCACAAACAAAAGGATAATTAGTATCATCCGATGACTTCAAAAGCGAAGCAAGGTTGGTATCAAATCGTATCTGAATACTTGATAAACAACAACAAAAAACAGCAGTGCCAATTGCTGTGCAGTCCCGCTTATCGTTATCCCTGTTGTTTTTTCCACCTGACATGGTGTCGCACTTAATCCAATCATGCCCCCTCACAAACAAAAGGATAATGACAGTGTCATCCGATGACTTCAAAAGCGAAGCAAGGTTGGTATCAAATCATATCTGAATACTTGATAAACAACAACAAAAAACAGCAGTGCCAATTGTTATGCAGTCCCGCCTATTGTGAACGATTCGAATCAATTCTTCAACCGACGTTTCACCTAATAATCAATTCTGAAAAAAGGTTTGTACGAAAAATATACATGCTCAACCATGTCACAGGAAATATTGGAGCTACCTATCATATGCTCGCTGGGTTATCGGCTGCCACCCCCGATCGACAGGGGGGGTGAAAGCCTATATCTCGTGGATCTCTTGGCCGGGTTTGCAACTGGGACGTTTTCTGAAAAAAAAAAAAAAACACAAAAAAAAACGCTAAAACAAAAACAAAAACAAAAGCAAAAACGTTATTTGAGGGTTGCACGCGTACAGAGCTCCTCGAGTGAGGGAAGCCTCACCTATACGGTAGCTCATGGGATCATTGATACGGTTGCCACGCTCAAATTAATTGTCAAAATTCAGTTTGTTTTTAGGTGAGGTAGGAAGTAAAGAGTAAAGAGCCTATCAAGCGAAGAAGGAGCCGTAACCAGAACAATCCGGCGCGCCCCCCTATTTACACATCCTTATAAACAAAATTGAAAAAAAAAAAAAACTGTGATATCGAGGATTTTTTTTATTCGAAACTCATTTTTGCAAGAGCTGAGTGTGATAATCGATCGCGCGTACTTAAGGGCTTTTAGATGTCCTCATGCAGGGTGTACATCCCGTATTTATACCGATGCAGCAGGATGTACATCCCGTAATTTATACCGCAGCATGCGTCGAATAAACTGCCACCCTCTACTCTATCAAAAAAACGTTTTCGTTGTTCGAATCGAGCCGGGAATCGGAGACCAAATCACCCACCACTTCAAGAACCTTGGTCTGCGGAAGGAGGAGGGGCTCTGTCGCCGCCGTCCCCGCCATCATCGACAATCATGGAAACCTTTCTGGCCATGATGTCCTTGACCCTTGCCTTCTGCAGCTCGCAGCTCGCCTTCTCGTCCTCGAGGTCTAGCTTCAGCTGTTTAGACTGCGGGGGCGTATCGAGTTTTTTTGGGGATAAAAGGCAGAACAGGAGCAGAAGAACTTACGGCATATATAAGCATAATACATTAACTGTGTGAAGAGAGAGAGTTGGGTGTTAAGGTATCAGTCTGCTTGCCTACCTACTGGCAAACAAAGTTTACCTATTATCTACCGAAACTATAAGCCTCACAGCAATCTACACCCCCTTCCGAGCAGCGGGGTAATAGGCCTGTAACATGGAGCAATGCCACCTTATAGGGGTGGCGGCTTAATTTTGGAGCCCCTCACGTGTGGAACTAAACACCTGAATCATGTCGAATTTGTATATCATATACTGGAACATACAGTAGTCGAAAATAGGAACGCCCTCTACCGCCGCCGTGGGTGACTACTACTATACAGAGGGTGTACATACTGTTGTTTTTTTTTTTTCCAACTTTCTTGCCTCGGCTCGTGCGAACTTTTCAGAAGCCTTGGCCGCTGCTAGCTCTTCTCGCAACACGCGCTCCTGTCCATCAAAACATTTTCGGGAAAACCAAAAAACAGAAACAAAAAGCAAAAAAACGAAGTCGTGCGTGCGCAAGCAGAGCATTGTACGCGCATCAAACGTTAAGCCGATGTCAGAATATCCGTGTTGGGCCTTGATGGTGGTGGTGGTGGTGGTGGTGGTGTTATCGGCCGCCAACTGCGATAGAGGTGTAGGGTATACCTTTTTTTGGCCGAAACGTTTTTTGGGGGAAAAATCGTCGGAATTTCAGTCTCCTCGTGTTGCACCCCAAATCGGGGTGAGGTGTATCTATTATACGAAGAGCTTCTCAAGTGACCACCCTCAGAAGGCAGAAATACGGTGCACCTGCATGCAGGCTACCGTAGCAGGCACCTGCATGCGGGCTACCGTACGTAGCAGGCGTCACATTGCATAAATCAGTACTCTGCTGCGCCCGTGCCACGTAACGCTCTGCCGAGTTGTTTTTTGGCTTTGTCTTTTCCCCTGTTCCTGCTACAGTACATCACTCTGTCCCGAACTATAAGCATATTTTTTTACTTTATATTGATGTATAAGATGTGCTTATATTTCGGGACAGCCATTTTATTTTCGTTTTTATTTTGTCTTTTTCGTTCTTATTTTTTTATTCGGCTCGTGTCGTTGTGTTCTCGTACCCGGTACGTTAGCATCTCACTTGCTTTTACCCATTCATTTGCGTTTATTTTTGTTTTGTTTTTTTCTCTGTTTCAAAGTCTGTGACCACAGAATTTGTATCTCTCTAGGATTAGGAATCAGGACAGACACTGGGTGTACTTGATGTGGTTGGGTAGAAAGAACGGGTTTAATGTGAAGACAACACACACACATTTAGTGGTACTGTTTTTCAATAAAAACGGGGGGGCGGAAACGCCTCAGCTGTGATATCGAGGATTTTGTCCAACAAGCTCCTATTTTGCAAGATGTGAGTGTGATAAAATACTACTACGGGTTTTTCATCCCATATGGAGAAGAATGCACCAAAGATTGACAGCTATGAATAGCTGTTGAGTAAATCAGGGGGTGTGCAGATATATATATAAATACGAAAGATACGAGTGTGTATCCCTCATGGAGAGGAATGCACCAAATCTGACAGCTGTTGAGGAACTCAGGGGGTGTGCAGATATATATAACATATTATATATAAATACGAATGACTCAGGGGTTATGTTATATGTGCTACCCCCCCCCCCGAATGCAGTAGCGGCCGATGTTGTGCTCGTTACTTTTTTGTTCATCATCACGTTTACCTCTCTAAAAACTCCCTACAGGGGCAGCATAAGAGGGCCCGTCACAGTAGCAGATTTCGGTAGCTGCTGCTCTCACCTCTGCTCCCGCAAACGTTGAAATGCGCCGGAGTCGCGGGCGTGGCGGAATCAGCTGCCCCTCCTCCTCCTCCTCCTCAACCTCCTTATCTCTTTCGGCCGAAGCGTCTTCCGCTTGGTGATCAGCATGGGGGTCCGATTGATGATCCGATTGGCGGTCCAATTGGCGATCCGATTGGCGATCCGCTTGACGGTCCGCATCGAGCTCCGCCTGAATGGTCGAGTTCTGAGCTCGGAGCTCTGCAGCTAGCTATTGTATGCAGTCAGTGGGTGTGTGGGAGCATCAAGATCGAACAGGGGGGGGGGGGGGCGTACTAATTTGTTGCTTGCCTTAGTCATTTGGCCATTGACCACGCATCCCTTTCGAGACGGAGCAGGGGGCTGGAATGGGTGGGTTCTAAGCTCGGAGCTTGGCAGCTAGCTATTGTAAGCAGTCAGTGGGTGAGTGGGTGGGTAGCAGCGTCAAAATAGACATAGGAGGGAGAATGGTGGAGTCGTGTGATCTCGGAGCTCGGTAGTTTGTTATTTTATGCAGTCAGTGGATGGGTGGGAGCATAAAAAACGAACAAAGGGGGAGGGGGCGGGCGGACGGGGCGCGGCGCGGCGCGGTGGTTACCAGTAAGGGGAAATTCTGGAATCACCTGATCAATCTTGATACACGCGGGACTTATGTTATCCATTCATGCTACGTACGCATGAATAAGAGCTCGTCATCGCTGTCAGGAGACCATAGCTATGTTTGTCTGATACCGCAAAATGATTGACTCTAAAAAACTAATCTCAACATTCTGAACTCTCGAAAAATATGAACTCTCAAAATCATCAACTCTCAAAAATCGCCGGCGTTCTGTAAGCCACAAAACGTTGAACCCTACCAGTATATGGTAATCATGGCCGATGGGAACGGACTCCCCGACTATGTCAGATTCGACAGCAACAGTTCCCGTGTCAGCGACGCCGTCATCATCGAAACCTCCGCCGTCGCTGCTCGTGGTTGGCGCGGGCGGCCATCCCGGAACGTCGAAGCTCGAGTGTCTGCCGGCACTGGTCAGAAGAATCGGATCCCCGCTCCTGCTGCAGCAGCTGATTTGATTAAATAAAATATTATCAAAATCTCAACATTGTCAATTCTCAAAATTCTCAACTCTCAGAATTCGTTAAAGTCTCAAAACTCTCAACTCTCAACGTTCTTAACTCTCGAAATTCTTAACTCTCAAAAATTATTTCAACTCTAAGAAATCTTAACTCCCGAAATGATTAACCCGTACGAGCTGCCCCATCAATAAGCTGTAGTCCCGCCATTTAACAACGACCGTCAGACGTAACTGTTTTGGATTGTCTACCGTACATAGCATGCATGGGTCGGTTCGGTCGACGGTGGTCGATGGGTGTCGCCTTACCTTCATTGCCGAGTCGGTTCGGTCTTCGGCAGACCGTTTCTCCGCTTCGAGCTTCTCGATGAGATCCTCTTGCTCGCGCAGCTCCGCATCCATCTTGTTTTTGTTTTGTTTTGTTTTGTTTTTCGCGAGGGGGGTCGGGGTTCGATGTCGCGGGAGAACGAGGAAGACACACAGCAGTAGCAGCAGCAGCAGCAGCAGCAGCAGCAGAAGAAGCAGAAGAAGCAGAAGCAGAGCACTCATGTTGGTTGGTATGGTAACGTTCTTCTGCTGCTTTCCACCCTCAACAATGTGCAGCAATGATGGGCAATGGCCTTCAGCGGTAATCACTTAAAAATATCTCCAGAAAAAAGAAGAAGAAGAAAAAGAATACTAAGAAAATATGAAGAAGAAGAAGAAAAAGAACAAGAAGAAAATAAGAAGAAGAAAAAGGCACTGGGAACCAAATAGCGTAACCAATACATATATATGTATGAGTGTTATCCTTTTTTGTTGGAGTTCCCTGGGATCCCCCCCCCCCTATTTAGTAGTTGCTGCTGTTAATGAGTGATCGTTAAAACCTTGTTGTACGTTGTAATATCTTGACGGGTGGCTGATACGAGTAAAATATACGTACCAGGTAGCAATGCTGCCCTAGGTTTTGTTATTTTCAATAAAAAAAATGCAAAAACATTAAAAACAAACACACACACAGACACACACATCGGCTGTGAGATCGGCGATTTTCCTTGAAACTTACCTTTTGTAAAGAAATTTGCAAAATGTGAAAGTCAAATAAAAGTCGAAGCTGAAAAAAAACAAACACACAAACAAACAAACAAAACGAAGACATGAAAAAGAAAAAAGAAAAGCAGAGAAACGCGAAAGCCAGTTTCATCATTTCGTGGCCATCCCTCCCACACGCCTCGCTTCTCCCTTTTCCCACCTCCTCGATCAACGCGCGGGACTCCGCCAAATCCTGCCCCTGCTGCTTGTTGGAGGGGGTGCTAGCAGTGCTCCTATCGGTGCTCCTATTGTCAGTGCTCCTCGTGGAGAGATCGGAAGTGCCTCCTCCGCCCGACTCCTTCTCGACTCCTTCTTCGGCAGCAGACGCGGCAGCAGCAGCAGCAGCAGCGGAAGCGGCAGCAGCGGCAGCAGCGGCAGCACCAGAGGCGACAGTAGCCGCGGTAGTAGGCGTGGCGGCGGTGGCGGTGGTGGTGGTGGTGGAGGTGGTCGAGGTGCCAGCGGTAGCAGCGGTTGCAGCGGTACCGGGGGTAGCGGTTGTCGCAGCGATAGCCGGGGTGGCACGGTTATTGGCGGCGGCGGTGGCGGCGGTGGAGGTAGCGGCGGCGACTTCGGCTGCCTTTTTTGCTGCAGCTGCGCCCTGATCACAGAGGGCCGGCACAACCCCCAAAAACAAGTAAATCAAGCAGACGAGCAAAGCAAGCAAGCAAAAGCAGTCGATAGCAAGCAAGCAAGCAAGAGAAGAAGAAAAATAGAACAAAGTTAAGGTTATACCAGGTATATCAAGCAGGCGAGAAAGCAAGCAAGCACGGAAACAAAAACAGTCGATAGCAAGCACGCGAAAAAGAAAAATAGAACAACGTTAAGGGTATACCAGGTATATCAAGCAGACGAGAAAGCAAGCAAGCAAGAAAGCAAAAGCAGCCGATAGCAAGCAAGCAAGCAACAAGAAGAAGAAAAATAGAACAAGTTTAAAGTTATACCAGGTATTACCTATGATGGGGGAGGGATCTGCCCGGACTGCATGCACAATGTACATGCACTGCATGTTGTTAGGTTTCACGACACGTGACGCATTACGTTTACGCAGCATGGCGATTCTCGACTGCTCGCTTGCTGCACACGCTCTTCCTGGACGCGCGAAATTAATTGTCGCCCCCCCCCTCCCTCTCTCGTTTTTGTGGCCGCTTTATATTACGGGGGTGCATCGTAAAGGGGGTCAGGGGTATATATTTCCCTATTTTTACTAACAACATTTGGTCCTATTTTTACTATCGTTCCCCCGAAATAGATATTTGTCGGATTAACAGTTATAAGTCGGATTAAGAGATGTTAATCGGATTCATAGTTATAAGTTAGACTTTTCCCGGAGGTGCCGACTCTCCGAATTATGGGGTTTCCATACTTATGGGAAGTATTGTGGAATGCAGGCTACCTTTCACCTACAGTCCCGGACATCGAACCTGGAATGTTTTTTTTATAAATTTCACTTTTTATATTATTTCTCTTTTCCAAAGATGAAGATACGATCTTTGGAAAAGAGAAATAATATAAAAAGTGAAATTTATAGAAAAAAAGTTCCAGGTTCGATGTCCGGGACTGTAGTATACATTGGGGGGGGGGGGGGGGGGGGGGGGGGCTGATTTGGCCCATTCGCTCGCCTAGCTTAAGTCGGCAGGTCGGCTGGCTATCAGCTATATGGAGCTTCGCCAGCCGACTTACCGAGTAAACTCAATTAGTTGGCTACCGGCACCTACCGAGTACCCAGTAATCCTTAGTTGTGAAACCCTGGCGACTGGCCTTCCTACTACGGGGGAGCATCTTATCTACAGCACGGCCTACGGTATACACTAAAACCTACCAGTATATATTTTCCTATTTCCCTATTTTTTACTGACATTTTTTTTCCCCCATCATTTCTATTATCTTCGCCCTTCATTTATTTCTCCTTCCTAGTCGTAACTCAGATCTGGGGTCACACCAAGTAGGATCGCCTCCCTCCTCCGCATTTTTTTATGGCGAGAAGACTTCAGCCCTTTCTTTCCCTCGTCGACTTGCATCGAATTGTGCCTACCCAACGCTACTTGGCGCTCTCAGCAGCATGATTCCGTTTGTTTATTTATTTTTTGCAAATAATCTCAAACGTTCGACCCACGTGAGACTTGGAACACCGGAAACAAGCTCTTAGAAGCATTCGAGGGTACCCCTAGACCATCGGGGCGACCGACTTATGTGGTCCTATTTACTATGGGCCCCCGTATTAGTCATAATAGTATTACTTCGTGCACGACTTACTCTTTTCAGAACTCCGCCCTCATTTTCTTGGGAGAGGATTGCCCCGACGCACAGTACACACTAAGAAAAAGTACCATAATAAAATGGCAGGCCGATCTTTCACAGGAAAACAAGAAAATTCGGGAGACGTTGGACTGAAGTTAAGTGTGGACCATTCATAGAGGGCATCTATTCTCAGACATGAAACCCAGCGTGCGCTAGGTTTCCTGTTTCTTAATGGGTGTCCGGTGTTGTAGTGACGGATTTATTTTAAAAAAAACACACACACACACACTGGGTACTGTTGTCAGAAACCATTACACTTTTAAAACGAAAAAAAACGCCCCACACTAATCCCGAGTACTATGTCCCAAAAACAGCGGTTGCAGTTCTTAACGGGGGCTAAACAAAAAGAAAAACTCACGATTTCGTCCTCCTTTCTCGTCTCAGCGGCCAGGAGAGCCTCCAGCCGCTGCCTGACCTCCACCTCTTCCGCTAGCCTGCCCCTCTCCACCGCCACCAGAGCCTTCTCCTCGCTCAGCAACTCCCTGGCTTCGCTGGCCTCGTGGGCTAGGCTCTCCTTCGTCGATTTCTCCGCCTCAAGGAACTCCTGCCACATTGGGCATATACATAAGGATCGTTGGAGTATAAATGTGAATATCAATCGGTCCTTATATTTAGAACCGAAGTGGTGGGAGTGAAACGAGGTGCTGTTTTACACGGTCGGTTTTTAATTAGGGCCGGTGATCTTGTAGAAGATCTGAAAAGCCGGGAATATGCGCTGTCTGGTAAATTGTCTCTTTCTTTTTTTGTTTTTGTCGTGACTTTAACCGGCGCATACACACAGCTGGCGCGACAACACCGACATCGCCACCAACATCAACAACACCAACACTGCCGAAATCATCAACACTAGCAACGCCGCTGAGACCCACAACACCAAAACTATCAACACTAGCGGCACTACCAATAACAAACACCACCGCCGCTGCCGCCGCCACCGCTAAAGTCATCGCCTCGCCCCATCGTCAACAATACCAACACCACCCATACCAACACCAACACCAACATCAACATCATCAACATCACCACTACCGCCACCATCAACAGCACCACTACCGCCACCACCAACACGAACACCAACACCAACAACACCAACAAAACCAACAACACCAACACCAACACCAACACCAACAACACCAACACCAACGGCAGCGCCAACACCAACACCAACACCATCACCACTACCGCCACCACCAACACCAACACCATCAATACCAACACTAGCACCACCACCACCACCACCGCCACCACCGCCGCCCACCCACTCCACTACCACCGATACCAACACCATCACCACCACCACCACCCCCCTCCCCCCAACGACGACGACCACCACCAACCCCCACCCTTACCACCACCACCACCACCACCAAACAAACCTGAGATGCCCGCAGAGCCTCCTCGGCCCTAGCCGCCCTCTCTCTGGCCTCTTCCAGCCTGCCCTGCCTGGTCTCGGCCTCCGTTGTTAGACGCTTCACTTCTCTGGCCAGCTCTCTGCCACGCTCGCGCAGCCCCGTCGCTTCCGCCGCTTCGTTTCCCAGCCGCTGCATATTGCACACAAGGCACACAATGAACACACGTAATACACATATATATACATATATATATTGCACGTATTGCATATATTGCACATATTGCACATATTGCACACAAGTGCACATAAATACATACAGTTAGTAGTAGTGTATATACCACGCTGTACCGAAGTATAAGCACCGTTTCCATTGAATGCTGATGTGCAAACGTTTCTTGTATTTAGGGACAGAGTGACAAGGCGGTAAAGGCGTCCTACGGTGGGTTTGGATGGCACTTTCCGGCCAAACTAATGATGAACATGATGCGCATATTGCACGTACAGCAGTGCACATTTCGCGCATAGTGCACACAAATGCAACATAAATACATACGGTAGCGTATATATACACCACTACGGTTGCCCTCCCCTTCTTTTCTGACACAGATGGTCCGCCATTCTACGCAAAAATGCACCGAAATATAAGGACCATTTTCATTGAATCTTCATGTATAAGGCGATAGAGGCGTGCTATTATAGGGGTGGGTGGAACTTTCCGGCCAAACTAATGACCACCGACCGGTTTCCTTAATCCAATGACAATCGACGGAATAGCACTATTAATAGTGTTTCGCCCCCCTTCTGCAAGTATCTCCGGCCTGACCTCGTATCTACTTCACGGAGAATTCTCGCCATTCCAGAGAAGGCAAATTATCTCCCCATACCGTGTGCCTCGTACATGGGAAACCATTAATGTCTCGAATTACAGAGCAATAGTATGAATCGTTTAATTAACCCCACCAACCCATTCCCTACGAGGTACGTCTCCTGAACAAAAAATGGTGAATGAATTTGCACTAGCTCCAATCAAATAGTTGAGCGCGTACGCAGCATCGCTATCCGCGTTGCTGGCCGAGCGCGAGTGCCTACCTGTAGCTCCGACACCATCCCCTCGTTTTGATCGCGCAGTCGCTGGCCCTGCTTCGTGGCATCTCTTAGAGCCTTCTCGGCTGCTTCTGTTCGTGCCAACGCCTGCCAGCAAGCACAAAAACCAAATCAACGGGGGGAAAGTGCGAGCAGTAGGGACAAAACAGTAAATGTGTTGTTAATGGTGCTCTTTTTTGCTTCAAGTTGAAGACCAAACCCTTGATCAAGTTGAAGACAACAACCCCCATTTTGCTTTTGAAATTATCAGTCGTCTTTAAGTTGAAGATAGAGAGACTCCTTGCCTTGTGTGACAGCGTGTGGCAGTGCTCTGTCTGTTCGAGACGAAAATCTAACTCGTTTGTTCAAACGTAAGACGTACGACCCCTTGTTCAAGTTGCAAATACAACCCTTGTTCAAGCTAGAAATGTATATATATAAGCCTTCTTCGCGTTCACAAGACATAGCCCTTGTTCGAGTTGAAGGGGTCTTAGCCCCCCGTCTTCAAGGCGGAGGTATCTCTCGCCTGTCTGGCCGCGTGGTAGTGCTCCCTCTGCTCCCGCTCCCTTCTCTCCACCTCCCCCTCCAGCGCGGTCGCGAGGTCGTCTTCTCGCTTCAGCAATATACTCACCTTGAGTGGATTTCGTTGCGGAAAAACGGAAGAAAAGGGGTGTGTTAAAACACATGTACAGTAATGGTACTCGACTGAGGGGCGAGTCGGATCTTTCAATAAAATCTTCCAACCGCAACCCAAAGCGATCCAATGCAACCCATGGCGACCCGTCCGCGACCGAAATCGACCGGCAGCGATCGGCAGCCATCTGCGGCGCCTCGCAGCGACGTACATCAATCTAACGCAATCAACAGCGACCGAAAGCGACCGGTAACGACCGGAAGGGGTCCACAGGGACCCACGTCGACCGACAGGAACCGACAGCGATCCATACTGACAAACAGCGACGCACAGCGACCCACACCAACCCACAGCGACGTGTAGCGACCAAGATAACCTCACAGCGACCGACAGCGACAGACACCGACCGACACCGACTGGCAGCAATCCTCAACGCCTCACGGCGATCTTCATAGACCAACAGCGACTTTCAGCGACCAACGGCGACCGGCAGCGACCGGCAGCGACCGACAACTACCGACAGCCACCGACTGTGACCGGAAGCAACCCACGGCAACCTTCTACGACTGCATTGATTGACCGGCGCGATCGCAGTGCCCTGCAGCAACCGACGACAGCAACCAACAGCGACCGACAGAGACCGACAGTAACCGAGAAGCGACCGACAGCGACCGGCACCGACTGCCAGCAATCCTCAGTGCCTCACAGCCACCAACAACAACCGACAGCGACCAACAACGATCGACTGCGACCGACAGCGACCGACAGCGACCGACAGCGACCGACAGCGACCGACAGCGACCGACAGTAGCCGGAAAAACTCCACGGCGACCTACTACGACCACATTGACAGACTGCGAACACAGTCCCCTGCAGCGATCGACAGAGAAATACAGAGACCGACAGGGACAGGCAGATACCGACAGCAACCACCCGTGGCCCACAGTGGCCGACAGCGGCAGGAAGTGAATTGCCGGAAGCGATCCACAGCGGTCTGCTACGGCTATAGCAACCGACCGCGATCCAAACATACCAAACATGTATGTACTGTATGCATCTTTGTTTTGTCCATCGCGGAAAGCGCGAGAGCGTGATATACAAAACAAAGACGAGGAGAAGATCGACTAGCAGTGGTAACAATGCTGAATGAAACCCTCTGCGCGATGAATCTTAAGGCATGTCTTATACCGGGGGGGGGGGGGTAGACGCCTGTGACCACGGGTTTGTCCAGAGCGCTGGCAAGTGAACGCGATTGTTAAATAAACGGAACATTTCAAGCAGTGCCCTCTACAACGATCGACGGTAAAACCCGCAACAACCCGGAGGGAACCTACAATGTGCCTACAGCGACCTACGTATTTAGACCGTTGTAGCTGAGAGACAAGGCTGGCTCACCTACACCTTTCGTGTTATGTGCCTGCTGGTTAGGGGCGGAAGCGCTCGTAAATATGCGAATGCTAGTTTGCAGCCAAAATCGCGTGTTCGCTTTGAACGATGAAAGTCGATAACCTAACTTTCGCTTCTATTTTTTTTCCCCTTCCCGGTCGAACCACCCGCTGCTCTATTGACTTTTAGAGCCGTTGAAGTGGACCTATATATTAAAATCGAACAATCGAGTCTTTAAAACCGCGAGTACAGAGCAATCGGATATAAAAACAAATGTTTAAAAACACAAAGACTCTCGCTGAGTTATTGCAATAAATCCGGAGCACATCAATTACTTGGCATCGCGCGTTTCCCGATCTCGAGGGAGATGCAATTATCACAACTCATATATGAAGACAGACACACTCTTTCCTTTCCTTATTTTGTTCTTACTTCTCTATCTCGCGCGGCTGCTTGGCTTCAGAATAATGTACCGCATACACAGCACGCACAAAGGGAGTTCAGTTCGGTTCAGTGGGCGGCAGCCAGATGCATCACAAATAGAGCACACACAGGAAGGAAGGAGGTCAGTTCAGATGAGTGGGGGAGGCGTGTTCGATTGAACCCGCGCAAGCACCTCTTCCGCCTGTCGCTGCGATTGCTCCCGAAATCCGCTCGCCCCGGCTTGGGCTTCCTCGGTGCTCAGGGTCAGCTGGGCCTTGAGATGGTGAATCTGTCAGATCAAAAACAGAGACATGGGCACACATAGAACATTTTTACGGGGGAACATAGTAAATAGGACCCGAGGTACACACAAAAACCTATATATTCCCCTATTTTTTACTAACAACATTCGGTACTGTTTACTATGGTCCCCCGCAATAACAGTCACAATACAAGCAAAGGACAGGATATTCGAAACAAAAAACAACGTCCGCGACAAAATCCTAACCTTGCTACGAAAGACTTGAACCCCGACCCCATCGTTTATACAGGCACAGCCATTAAGGTGGAAACCCCCTCTGATGAATGTTGGAGGCTATTTCAAGTGTTCGACATGTATTTTCTTGGGACGCAAGCGTATACCAGGGTATCGCGTCGTAACTTGAACCCTATATGAAGTACGCGGTCCCTTTTTTTTCAGGTGTCATGAACCATACCAGGTATACCCGACGCGTTGGTGGGGAGAGGTGCGTGATATACACTGGACGGGGGAGCACTATCTACTGCTATTGCTTGGGCTGGTATATACTACCGCACGAATGTTTTTAGCTTATATTTTTAGCATGTTTCGGCGGAGAACACGCCAAACAAAAAAGCCGTATATCTCTTCGAAACCCGACCTCGGTGGCACCAACTTTACATTATTATGATGTCCGGAAATATAATGTATAGGTATTACTATGCATAACCGAAGGTTTTTTATATAACCATCTGACTGAAAGACCCAGAGTTTGTGCCGTCACTCTAGAATATTTTTTACTTTCCCCTCATTCTCCTATGTTCCTGCAAAATGTAATCACTAGGCACAGAAAATAATAGGAAACATTTCACACACTGAAGAAATCATCGATCCCCACTTACCCGCACTTGATGATCTGGGCTTTTCAGGGAAGGCAATCCCTGATCTGTATGATCTGTATGATCTGTATGATTTGTATGATCTAGATGACATTGCCGGGGTTGGATCTGCACTATGTATACAGATCCTGCATGGCGCTTCAGAACAGCAGGATGGGATCTAGATTCTGATCTATCTGTAGATTATCAATCTGTAGATGTTATATCTGTAGATTTTCTATCTGCACATGATCTATCTGTAGATGGTATATCTGGAGATGATCTATCTGGAGATGGTCTATCTGTAGAGGATCTATATGTAGATTATCTATCCGGAGATGGTCTAGATCGTGATCTGCGCGAGGTGTGAATAAAGCAGAGGCCGAAAAATCAGGAACTCTTTTGATTATGGAGCATGAACCTTTTAGGGAAAAAACGATACAGGAAAACCGGGGAAAGTAAACAAAAAAACAACCATTTTGAATATTGTATATACGCAACAAGGAACAGAAAACAGGAAAGTTAGGGCTTAACGTTCTTCGATTTCAACCGGACCTAATTACTTCAAGGTTTTAAAGAGGGTGTTACCTATCGAACTGTAGGAGTGAAATGTCGATCGACTACTACCCAGCCCAGGATAAACCGTATTATCCCCCGCCCTTTGACCGGCGAGATCTTTTGGGACGTAGCGGTACCACTGTCTACGGCCGTATACACGGTGACCTGTCCGCTTCGTTTCAATAATCCTCATGACAGTATATTGTTGCCAGTTTTTTTGTTTGTTTTCGCCATCCAACAATGTACATGCAGGCGTGAACCGAAAACAATCACCTTAACTCTTGGCGAAGAAACAGAAAACGAAAGACCAACAAAAAAAACAAAAACCGGTACGAAACAAAAATTTTGTCTCCGTGTGTTATTTGCTGCATGTACATGCAAGCGTGAACCGTAAAGATCATCTTAACTCTTGACGAAGAAACAGAAAACGAAAGACCAAAACAAAAACCGTTACGAAACAAGATTTTGTTTTTTGCTGCTTGCGCCTTTCGACCGGACAACCAACTCAGACCCAAACCCGCCTGCTCTTGACAGGCCTCGTAGTCCTCCAGCAGCGCCGTGTGCTGCTCCCCCAGCTCGGCGTTTTTCTTTTTTAGGTCGCTCGCCCGCCGCTCCTTCCGCCTCATTCTCTCTTGTAAACCCCTGAGTTCTCTGTTTTCGACCTGGAGCTGGTCCACGGCCGCAGCCTTCGTCATCGCATCGTTCACGGGTTTCGAGGGTAGAAAAAAGGCGGCGTGACCGGGGGGCGGGGTTCGTCGTTTTTCGCTCGCCTCAGTCATGCGACCATTGATCACGCATCCCTTTCAAGACTGAGCATCGTTCCTATTATACAGTTGGGTACTCATTACTTTGTTTCCATATGAACGTTTTTGATAATCGTATGCCCATCCTGTTTCGCCGCCTGTGGCCACCCTCTACCTGTGGGGGGTGGGGGGGCAGGGGGCGGGCGTACTGATTTGTTGCTTGCCTGAGTCATTTGACCATTGACCACGCATCCCTTCCGAGACGGAGCACCGTTCTTACTCCTAATAGAGACACCTCCAACAATTAGACACTCATTACGTTGTTTCCATATTTTACGTAGAAACGATTTGCCAATCCCATCCCCTTCCTGTTTCGCCGCCTGTGGCCACCATCTACGTATCTCCTACGAAAGCGATCATTTCCTTGCTATTATACCTACAGTGTACCAAGCTTTTCCATAGCACATTCGTCTCTTTTCCTCATCTCCTCCTCTAACACATCCCGTTCCTGCTTGTACATTTCACATTCTCCCACTACGCTCCGTCTCGGAAGGGATGCGTGGTCAATGGTCAAATGACTCAGGCAAGCAACAAATCAGTACGCCCGCCCCCTGCCCCCCCTGAGCCTGCAGTGCCGCATCCCTGCTGCGGACGGAGACCCTGAGTGCATCAGCCTCTTCCAACGCCTCCGATAGACGCATCAACTCCCTCGCGGATTGCTCCCGCCCCCCTCCTCCTTTTCCGTCCCCTTCCCTCCCCCCAGCTCCCACTTCTGCGTCTGCCTACAAGCTCGGAAATGTGTTTTTAAAGCCGAGAAAAAAATGGCGGTGTGCCAGCAGGTAGAGGCAACAGCAGTACAGCAGTAATGCATATGGATACGACTGTTAGGTCCTGTCTCTAATGTATAGCGGGAGAGTGCGCTGGGTGTACAGTTGTGTTGGATGTCGAACGAGAATCAATCTCGATAGGATGCCGATAAACAAAAACAAACTACCAAGCACGTACGTAGTCGATACGATTTCGATATTGACACATACATACATACATACATACATACATACATACATACATACATACATACATCGAAAACTTTGTGCAGTGTCAGTGTTGTCAGCACAACAACAAAAACACGGGGGTGAGTTCAGAACTTTCCCACACCGATCATTTATGTTTTTTTCATGACCGATCTTACCTGTCCCTCTAAGATACGCCCCGGCGGCGCCCCCCTCTCGTCCGTCTCAGGACCAACGTCCCCCACGTGGTGATCTCGACTTATTCTGTAAAACCACGGGACATAAAACACGAAAAATAAACGTCAGCCTGTTCATACCCTCCATGTCGGCAGAGGGTTTAAGGAATAAGTAGGCGTATGGTTTAGGATCTATGTACCGGGGCTACATGGGCATGGTGGTGTCGTTGTCCCGACTTGTCCTTCCAGGCGAAAGACGAACCCAAAATAATTTTGCGCGCGGCCAGTTTATGCCATTCATGATGACAGGGGTTTCCAGGAATGGGGAGGCGTAGTGATTAGGGTTTAGGGTCTACCCTGGGCTACATAGACATGCTAGGGGTCGTTGTCCCGACTTGTTCTTCTAGATGCGAGCGAAAAAAGCATCAGATTTGTTGTGCGCCGGTGTTCATCTTATTCAAGCTGGCAAGGGTTTCCAGAAGTGGGTAGGCGTATGTAGTGTTCAAGGTCTACGGGGCGGCACATAGCATGGTAGCTCTTTGTCCCGACTTGTTTTGTTTGACGTGGGGCAATGGCATATGTTCTTCGGGGTAGCCTGTGTCATACATATCCAGGTGTTTCTTACGAGGCCACGAGATACATAGCATGATACCAGGTTGTTTTTGTCCCGGCTTGTTGTGTTTTACGTGGGGCAGGAGCACAACGTTGGCGTCGTTGGTAATTCATGTCACACATGCTCAGGGGTTTCCAGAAGTGGGTAGGCGTATATATAGTGTTTAGGTTTTACCGGGGATAGGTGGTCACATCGTGATTCGCTGTCCTGACTTGTCCTAGAATATAGACGCTGGACGAAAAACGCTTTTGCGTGCCGTTGTTCTTGTCATTTTCAACGTTCAAGGGTTTCGATAAAAATGGGTTGGCTTTGTGTTCAGCTTTTTGCTGGGTTCGATGGACAGCATTCGTAGCGTGGGTATTAATAGTAGGCAGGATTCGACGCGAGTCGACCGGGGGAAGAAAGTGCTGAAATATTATCGCGATAAAAATTGCAAGGCAAGCACCGTAGCGGGGGGAAGGGAGGAGAAAGGAGCCTACTTAGTGACCCCGGATCTGAGCTACGACTATAAAGACGGAGAGAGAGAAATGAAGGGCGAATATAATAAATGGGATGGACCAAAAAAAAAAAATTGGTTACATAGTCGTCGAGTTGGCTGAAAAATGAGTCTGCAGAGAAGAGAGGGCGGCGGAGGGGGTTTCGAGCAAGGGTGAGGGTGGAAGCATTTCCCTCTTTTTGCTGGGTTAGACGCGGGCCATCTACGATAGAAGTATACCTTTTTTTGGCTGTACATTTTTTCCCTGAATGACGGGGATCCTAACATAGCCCACACTCGTCGGGATTTCATTTTGGTGCTTTTTGCACTTTTTTTTTTCGTTTTTATACTTAAGGTCACAGGATTGTGTCACCGGGTACATACTGTAGCACTTCTAGTTTCGTCCGAAATCAGTTTTTTTTTTTGGGGGGGGGGGGGTGAGGTGTAGAGCCTCCTCAAGTGACCACCCTTATGAGGCAAAACGGTGCACCTCTACCGCATGCGTCGGTATGTGCTTATGAGTGATCAACGGTGAAGCTCGTGGGGACGTAGCCCGGTCGCAAAATATATCATCAATCTTTTAACCCCTTAAGAACTGGTCCCACGTGTTTAAGGACACCCTACTTGGAATTGGTGTGGGACAATGTTTTTAGGTTCTGAAAGGGTAATTCTTAACACCGGCTCCCTTTACTGCATAATTGTCTAGATTTTCCGCGGCAAGTAGACTCCTGATCGGTATGGATTATTACGGGGGACCATATATTATTATTACGGAGGACCATAGTAAACAGGACCTATGGTGCACACAAAAACCTATATAATTACCTTTTTTTGCTAACAAAATTTGGTCCTATTAACTATGGTCCCACCGTAATATTAATAGTAAAAATAGTTAAATATATACTACAGTATAATAGGTTTTTGTGTGAACCGTAAGTCCTGTTCACTATGGTTGATGGTCCCCGGTAATAGTTCGCCGTGTGTACCGCATATATAACCTGCATCGGTCTATAGAGGATAGGTTTGGCTGCGTTGGATGTGTGTAGGATACCATGCTATATCCTACACAGCGTATCTTAACGGAAGATTGGGATATACGAGTAGCCGTTGGGATATAAGTTAGATCTACTATAAAAGTTCCACGATCTGTCCAACGGTTGGAGGCATGCAACGATGGAGGTGCACCTTAGGGCCCATCTTAACGAACATCGTTTTTTATTGAAATTGAATAACAATTAATCCAATTGAACAGAATTGTTTTTCGTGAAAAACATGACTTTGGGGAATGGTCCCAAAAGACTTCTTGTGGAATTCCGTTCGTTTTTCTTTGAAATGGAAATGTCTTGCTGGTTATTCACTTTTCGGTCAATCAGATGCAAATCGAAACAAACGAACGGAAAAAAAACTCAATTCAACGAAAACAAATCTTCGTTGATACGGGTCCTTACATGTTCTGGGGCTCCTGACGTGAGGAGCCCAATATACTCGCCCATAAACTGACTGTACGAAATTAGGGAAGGGAAACCCAACGAACCGTCCAACGGTCCTTGGGCATGCAACGGGTAATATTTGCCAGACAAGAAATGGAATTCCGTCGATTTTGTGTTAAGAAGAGCCCTGTCATTCAGAAGAAAAAAAAACGAAAAGTGCTACCCCTATACCGTAGAACGCCTCGTTGTACATACGATTGCCGCACCTTCTTGCCTTGAGCCTGTTCAGTGCCTGCCGGTGTTTCTTCTCTAGTTGGCACAGCTCGTTCTGCAGCTCCTCGCGTGTCTTCGGCCGGAATCTTCATGCCATTCCATGCCATGTTTTTTTTTTTTTTTCAGTTTTGTCAAAGATTAGTTCAACGCACGCGCCACAAACAAAGACAGAAAGGAAGAAACATCGCGCTATTTAAAGGTGCTGCAGGTAAAGTGGGGAAAAGAGAGGCACCTGAAAAACTTATTTAAAGGAAAAAAACGGATTTGATTGGAATGTGATCGATTCAACGTGAAAAAATGATATTTGAACGTAACCGAATGGGGTTCCACATGAAGAGGGTGGTATCTGAACGTGATGGAATGGGTTCAACAAAAAACAAGTTGATATCTGTTGAATGGGATTGAATGGGATTCAACATGAAAAATAGATGATATCTGAACGTGATTGAATGTGATTCAACATGAAAACGGTTTGATATCTGAACGTGATTACACATAAAAAAAAGGTGACACCCCTTAATGAATGCGCTTCTATCTCGATTCCCACTCCTGACGGTCTTCAAACAATATACGTACCCCTCTGGCCGCAAATATAAGATACATTTAGTACTCTCATCAAAGCCCAAACGGGTATTATATTTCCGGTCACAGCGGTGTTGTGTTTCTGACCCAAACGTACAGACCAAAATACGACTATTTTCTGGTTGGACGGTCGCAAGCTGGACCGGTCGCTAGATCTTTGAAAACTGTTCGCGAGCTGTTGGGTAGGTTCAAGAGTCTGAGTGGGCTGCTCGTTGGATTCGGTTTTTCTTCGTTAGGAAATGACACATGTTGCACCTGGCAGGTGCTTTTGTCCTGAAAGTATAGACTACAATATGAACGTGTCATGCCAGGATGGTCGGTAGCTGAGCCGTTCGCCGAGCTGTTGGATAGGTTCAAACTTCTGGGCGGGCTGTTTGTCGGGTTCAACTTTTTGTACGGAAATGTCACATGTAGATACGCATGGTTCCTCCGTTTCAGTTTTCTCCAGAAGCGTTGTTAGACATAACTAATGGGGGGAAAATCACATTTTTTTTAGATATCCCAACCAAATTCATGACCGTAAATACTAGAGGAATCGATACTGAGCGCGGGCAAGAAAAACTGGGCCCCATGACTCAATTCGAGTAGTCACGCAACTATTCATCGAGCAAACGAAAACAAAATTCTCGAAGACCGGCCAAAATCGGCCAAGATCGGCCAAGATTAGTCGTTTCGAGTACGTAGCATGATGAATTTCTCGCGCACTTTCGTAGCACAGACCATTTCCAAAACTTGAAGGGAAAAAAAAAGCCCTGCGCGTGTACCTGGTATGTGATTGCGATAAATCGTATTGCCTCACCTCAGTGGGCCTCCGACAGTCTTGCGGATGACCCAATCGTTGGTTTCTTCCTTGCCCATGCCGGCTTTCCTCCCCAACTCCTCCTTCACCACGTCGACCACCAGCTCCTGCGGGCAAAACGAGACCAAGCTATCGAGTCGCCAAGTGTCTCTCGCGCATGCACGCGCGAGAGGTGCGAGGCGCGACTGACTACGACAGTGCGGAAAACTCTTTCATATATATATGAGATAGATCAAAGCTCCCCACAAGTCGCGGTCTAGATGTTTCAGAGCAGACATGTTCCCTGATTCATAAATTTCAGCGTATTAAATATATACCTGGTCTTTTGTAGATCGATCAAGGGTAGGTATGTTCCTAAAAAGAACTGGTCCCACGAGTTTGGGGAAAAACTACTTGGAGTTAGTGTGGGACATTTTTTTCAGTTCTGAATGGGTTAAGGGGATATATATTCCGGATCTGTATGATCTGTATGATCTGTATGATCTGTATGATCTGTATGATCTGTATGATCTGTATGACCTTGCTCGTGTTGTTGGGCGGGAGCCGTATATATTCTGCACGTATCTAGGGGCATGTTTCCTGGGTTGGATCTGTACTGATACAGATCATCGCACAACATATCTCAACGGCCGGTTAGTATCCACTGTAGACGATCTAGATGATCTGGAACGTTGTGTGTTGCATGTACAAGCCTATTAACACGAGGATAATCTTGCATTTTTGTCCCCTACGCAGGGATTACTAATATAGCGAGGAAACCTATGCATACACACGCAGTCTATCTGCCGTACTGTATCCGCATCCACCATTCGATCCTGGTTCTTCGGTTAAAAACTAATGTTGCTGTTGCTGTTTTTGATGGTGGTTGTGTGCCCGGTGCTTGTGCTGCCCTTCGCATGGCGCCGTCCTGTCCGGCACACCCACGGTCTCGGTAAGGGCGATATTCCAGATAAATGCGTGGGTACGAACAATGTATCTATGCATGGAAATACTCTACGTTCGTTAGTGTCGTATCTCCACCTCTCAGCGATTGGGTGCATGGGGATTTGTCTTTGTTACTTGTTGGGCCCTCTTTTTTCTGACATCGCGTCTTTGAGCCGTAGAGCCCTAGGCTACAGTCAGCCACTCGCACCTGCTCTCTAAGTCTGGTCCGCATCGCCCGTATCATCGCGGAGCGCCGGTGGTCTTTCCCTTGGGCGTTCGCCAGCACCAGCTTCTTCTTCAGCTCTCCTATGCTCCTCATCAACGTGCGGACCTGTTGGAAAGCACCAAGTTTGTTGATGTTTGTGGTGTATATTGTTGGTGGCGTACAGCATGGGCGTCCGCCAACAAAAAAAAAACTTTTATCTGTGAGCAAGCCTGACAAGCGTATTGTCATGTCATCCTTGTTTTTACCCGTGGGCATATAAACATATATAGGATTTAGTGTAGCGCTTGCCGCTGAGCACATTTTCTTAGAACAGTTCTCTTTATAGCGTCCGAAAGAAAAGGTGAGCCTTTTACGCTCTTATTATTTTAATAGGCTAATTCTTACTCGTGGGCCCATACCGTATGGTGATGGCATGCATACGTACCTTCTCTTCTTTTCTCTTTCCTGGGTCGAGAGTGCCTACACATGTGTACGGACCACTCTGTTCCGAAAAAGAAGGAACGCTTGGAGTAAATATTAATATACAAAAGGTCCTTATATTCCGAACAAGAGCGGTAAAATTCAATATTTTACCGGCGTATTTAAACATTCAAAATAACCTGCTGAGCTGAAGGTCGCAGCTGAACTTGCCTTTTGAACAGCAATCCAAGCGCATGTCTTTCGACTATTAATACAATGTAGTACGCCACATGCATCGCCAACAACGTTAGGCGACACCTTGCAACATGACGTCCAGTTTCACGCGAGCGTTTTATTCCAAGGACCTAGCTGTGTATGGAGTCCACCGGTCACCTCTATAATTTTGGGCACCACCCTCTGCTCTCTCCACGACGCACACACAATACACGACACCGAGTTTTTTTGTCTGTCTGGTTTTAAAAAATTGAAAATTGTTTTCATTACAGAACCTCCCACATAATGTCTTGCGCACACTACTGTACGCGTACGTACTCCTACAGTAATTTCTCCAATTCCCTCCATGACGTAACCCAGATCCGGGATACACTCATACATATATACAAAAGGAGCGGATTCCGTCAAAATCCCGCCTGCTTTGATGTACACTACAGTACTGTTACTGCCGTACTGTGTACCACAGGCATTTACGAACGAACGCACTCGAGACTCGCCTTTTGCGAATGGATCTTGCCGACTGCTTGTAGCTGCAGGTTCAAGCCGTAGTCGCCAGCGCGTTCGTTTGCGGGGCCTCGAACCGCACCCATGTCCATCGCTGCTAGTATTGCGCCGCTGCTGCCGCCGCTGCTGCCAGGTGATGCCTCCATCTTCCCTCGAAATGCTGTTGCAGGGACATCGTTCCCGATCACCCCTGGTGACATACCAGGTACTTGACCAGGTACGTATATAACGAGACTCTCTCTACTAGAGGGTGTCTGGTATGACCAGATTCGAGCCTGTGTTATTTAGGGTATGGACAGCGCACGCTCGCAGAGTTTATACCCACAGAGCTTGTCTCGTATCTGTCGTATGGTGACGAATCAGCACGCGGACTCTGAATGTGCTGGATGTCGATGGGTAGAAATATCGGACACACACGCGTTGCTCACCGACTACACGCACTAAATCGTACTGCTGTAAGCATCCCTCAGAAACGACTGAAGTGGGGCTTGGAGGGCGACGCCTTTTGCCTCTTACGTGTGCTGCTGCCACGTATGATATGTGGCTCGTATGATCCCCCCGCATATCTTGATGCTTCGGGAAGATCGTCGTGGTGTTGCTGTAAAAGATCGCGGATCGTCGTCGTCGTGGATCGTCGTGGGTTTTTATCCGACGGTTTCGCTCAGATGTGATTGGTGGGGATTTCCAGGACTTCAAGGGTTTGCACAAAATTGTTAAGGCATGTTCACTTAGGGGCGTTTCACAGGCTGCTATCGCTCGATCGAAGCCTGTGAACCTCGGCCTTCTTCCGCCTCACGTACCAGCTCACCGCCTGCCCAGGACTGGTAGACGTATAGGCTCGTTTCTACGTTGACCCCTCTCCCTCTCTTCAGCATGTCGGGTTCGGCCGTGACCGTGGAGGAGGCTGCGTACCTCAAGCTTATGCTGCACGCTGCCAAGTACCCCTGGGCTTCTGTCAGCGGGTTCTTGCTGGGAGAGACCGCTTCTTCGGAAGGAGGGCAGGCAAGTCGTTGGCTGGCATCAATGTTATGGAAGGCCGTGCGTCTCCTGCCGTTGTGGCCTGCTTTTGCCACACGGGGTAGTCTGCGGCTCGCATGGTGTGTGCTGTACACGAGCCGCGCTAGACTCTGCTTCGATTGCATTGCAATGCTTTGCATTGTTTCCAACCCGGGAAAACGTAAACGTTGGCGGTGTACAGCAGTACAGCAGCAGTGTACGTCAAAACTCGAGGTTGCACAGCAGCAGTACAGGACACCTCATAAGAAACAAGCTACGTACTGTATTAAGAAATCCCGGGCTGAAAAATTTGGAGGAAAATAAGAAATTCGGGATTCATTATCTTGAAATTAGTGTAGGAAGTATCCTCTCTAAAAATAAGAAATCCAGCCTCGACCATATTTCCTGTTTCTTGTTAGGTGTCCCGTACTACGAGTACTGTGCTCTCATACCAGGTATGATAAAAGGGAGAACAACCGCCGTGCTGCGCTGCCGTGCTGGCGCTGGTTGCTGTACGTACGAACAGCCATGCTGCTGCTGGTGCTGTAATGACACGTACACACACGCACGTACACGCGCTTGAGCAGAGTGTGCGAGCACAGCACTATTCTGCTGTTGCTGCACGGGCAGGTTGGCTACCACCGCTGCTGTCACCGCACAACCTTGCCATTATACCAGTCGTCGTCGTCTCCAACGAGGTTTGCTTGCCACTTAGAAAATGGTTGATTTGCACTGCTGTGTACCGAGTACCGAGACGACTATAACTAACCCTGACCCTAACCCTGGCTCTACGCCAATCAGACCAACCCTGACCCTCACCCTTAGCCAATCAGACGAGCCCTAACCCTGGCTCTACGCCAATCAGACCAACCCTAACCCTGACCCTTACTTAGCCTATCAGACGAGCCCTAACCCCGAGCCTTGGCCAATCGCACCAAATCTCGAACTAACCCATCGAAGCCGTCTTTATTTATTTATTTTTCGAGTTTTTTTGTGTAATATTTTTCTGTTTTTTGTTTAAATAACAACAAAAAAACAGGTTTCGGTGAAGGATGCGGTGCCTCTGTTTCACACGTCCACTCTGGCGCCTCTGCTGGAGATGTCGGCAACAATGGTTGACGCCCACGCCGCCAAGATCGGGCTTTCCATCGTAGGCTTTTACCAGGTGCGATTGTCATAAGTAGGGAGGATGTACAGCCAGTAGTGGATGGTCCCATTTTGTTTTGTTTTGTTTTGTTTGGGGGGGGGGTGTTGCGGGCATTGTTGGGGGGGGAGGCCGGATTGTGTGCGGCAAAAAAAAAAAAAACGGAAAATAACTGCTATTCTAGCAGGCAATAGAAGCTCGGTTTCGTGTTTCATATCAGAGCCAAAACCGGGAACTATCCGGCCAGAGGTGTATTGTTTTTCACCGTCGGATTTTGTCGGGTGCGTGCTTGTTCATCAGGGGGGGGGGGGGGGG